>JANHGL010008177.1:68309-93656 GCA_024611195.1 Ceyx melanurus | reverse complement strand
CTTCTAGGAAAAACCCCGAAGAGAGGTTTTTTGTGTTTTTTTTTGTTGTTGTTGTTTTTCCCCCCCCCCCCCCCCCCCCCCCCCCCCCCCCCCCCCCGTTTTAATTCTGCTTTCCCCAGCAATACCAGTTTTGTTCAATATAAGGATGGACTAGATTTTAGAGAATGATATGTACCAGACCATTTTCAGGCAGCTTCCAGGAGCAGATGCAATGTAGGAACTACTGATTTATAATTCCCCTAGATGTGAGTGTAACAGCTAAAACTGAATTTGTCTCCAACACTTTTACCTCCTTTACAATATCAAGGAAACAGAATAGGTTATTTCTATTATATAACAAAAAGAAAATTTGGTGTCACTCCATTTAGCCTAGACTATGACTGATTCAGGAATGTGCTTGCTGTCAGCCTTCAAGCACATAAACAATCCTACTGGATTCAGATATTATCTCAAATGTGTCTCAAAGCTCATCCTAAATGCTTCATTCGAAGGTTCGTGTGTCAGAACTGACAAAAGGACAAAATAATAAGCAAATCAAGCTAAATCCCTAAATCATCACATTCTAACAACTGAAATAAACCAAATAAATCAGCTTGTTGCCAAAAGTATATATGTTTTTAAACACAAATAAGCCCCAGAACATCCTCTTGTGGAATATATCCCGATCTTGAATATTTACTTTCCGTTTGTTTAATAACAGGAAAAGGTTTGTAGCTCTTTTGTTGAGTTTTGAATGTCAGCATCTTAATATTCCTATGGTATTCTTAAAACTTTTACCAGGAAAAAAACCCGAAACAGTGCCATGGCCTATACTAGGAAATGTTCTGTTTATTTTCAATGCAGTTATGAGCACAGAAAGGCAAACAATTACCTATCATAAACCAAGGGAGCAACTTCCAATGGCTTTGTGTCTCATTTGTACTTCTTTATATAGTTCCTTGGCTCATTTGTCCCTGCCCTTCCTGTGTTCTGTTTGTTGCCTCTCTCTGTATCTTTTGGACTTGAGTGTAGATTAAATCCTTTTTTTTTTCATTTCCCCATCACCTGCTGGGCTCTGCTTCTTCTGGTGTCTCAGCCATAGTGACCATTGGGCTAAAGGTTTGTCATGCATCTGCCACTGGATCCAGAGAACAAGGGCTGTCCCTAGCATGAAGAAGTGAATCCCAGCACCAAGGGGATGCTTTTTAAGTATACAGCCCTTGGATTAGACTCTGAAAAAGAAAATAAATACTTTATTTTGTCCTTGCCAAAAAATAAATCTAAGTTGTGGCCTAATCATGTTTAAAAAGCAGGATAGTTCTGCCATTGTAGGATAGACCAAACTCTATAAAATGGGCTAGTTGTCATCACATAGCTCTAGCGTGATGTGGGCTTGTTTAAACAGTGAGTAAGGTACACATAGCCAATAACTGGATTCCCTGGGATTATAATTGTGGGCACAGTAATGTTTGAAATCTAGGTTTCAGATTTAAAAAGTAAAAAAAAAAAGTAAAAGTAAAAAAAAAGTCAATAACTCATAAAAGAAAGTGCAAACTGTAGGGAAATCTTGTTTTCATCTGTCAAGCTATGTAAAGGACAGTCATACTGGAAAGAATGGTTAGCTTTAGGGAGTCTACTGGGGCTTGAGCTCTGAGGACACATATGCTTGTAGCTGGGGGAGGATATGTGACCTTCACCCCATTGTTCTGCATGTTCACTAGGTTAGCTACAGAACACCTCTCTAGCACAAAGTCTGAAGTCTCAGAGGTAAATGAAAGCTGAACTGAAGTGCATGGTCTTCACTGTGCTTCTATCTCAGGATTGCTTCTGCACTGTAGTTGCCACAAAGTAAAAATCATGGCTTTTTCAGCAGGCAAGCTGAACCCTTTAGGGTCTGTTTCTGCAAGGGCATTTTCACACATGATAGAATTTACAAGAAGCTACATTTCTTTCACTTTTTATATAAATCCAGAATGGAGGTGTGTGACCAAGCAATATAGGTGGCTGTATTTGAATGCGAACAATCCTGTCATCACATTGCAGCGTGTTATGAAACCTACTTTGCAAATCATGACATGATTGGATTTCGTATCACAAAGGAAGAAGCTGATTATCAGTCAAGTGACTACTAGATATTGGCATTCAGATTCATGGAACAATAGATGCACACACGCAAATGTCCCAGAAGAACTATACCTAAACACCCCATTTCTCATATCCTTTCCCTGGCAAACATAATTTACTGATCTAAAATGTATTGGATTTCCACATTTATCATATTTTACCTAAGTGATTTCCATTCCGTTCTGTCCTGAAACGTTAAAGAAAAATGAGGCATGTTAGAATTGTTTAGCACCTTCAACGTGTCACAGATGGAAAACTCCATCCATAGGTGAGTATGTTTCGTTCAGTGTGTTATATCCACAAAGTCCCATAGGAGAATCACGATTCTGTGAAATGCCTTTAGGGCACCAGACTATGTGTTTGGATCTCGGATTAGGAAAGTCACTTGTAACCAGAGAGCACCTGGATGAATACTCTCTGAGAAGGCTCCCATGGGTTCTTCTTAAAGTGTTTAAGGTATGAAACAACTTACACATATATAATTATATAGCTAGGACAAATTGACTGAGTTTAATGTGGTCTGCCTAGAACAATGGGATAAATCTTCCCAGTGTGTCATACCATTAGCACCTGGGGTGGGCAGAGAATCATTGTGTACTGACATATAGAACCTAAGCTTTTGGGAATTATAATAGAAAAATGATATGAACGGAAAATCTCCAAGACACATGTATTTAATAATCTGCATTTTGCATGTGTTCATGTGTGCAGGTTGCTGTTAGAGGGTAGCTGCAAATCTGGACCCTAATTCTCCAGTCATATGAAGAGACATTACATTTAACAGATTACAGTCATGTAATTACAGCTGAACTTCTCTACTTATATTACCAATGGCTGAAAACCATCAGATACTGGTGGCTGAACACCTTCAGCCTTTGTTTATAAATTTCTGTATTTAAATCTAAGGAATATTGCAATTTAAACCATACATAAGATCTCCTTACTCTTATACCAGATCCTAGAGGTCTGAAATACCTTTTTCCCCAAAACTGCTCCTTTAGCTTTCTTGAGGCATATATTTTCCAGTTGGTATTGCTTACTGATACAGCATTTTAGATAGATCTACCTTTATAAAATATGACTTTTTATAACTTTTGATCGTGGTACAGCTAGCTATACATTTCTGTCTCAATAATGTAAATATTCTCATTCTTCATGTTCTCATTCATTCAGCTTGTAATATGATAGATACTTGGGTCTTGCTCCAACCTCTTCTAGAGCAGGGACAGTTTTCAACTGCAGCTACAGAGCAGCAAAGTAAAATCTTGTTCCTGATTGAATCCTTAACACTATTTTAATGCCATTATTGTGGCAGCGTGTACTTTTTAAAGCTTATGTACCTCAGTGGAGAGTCTGACAGGTCCCCAGTTATTGAAACTTTCGTAAAGTTCATATTCCTACTCTATGGAATTTATAACAAAGGTGTTGAAATCATGCTTCTGCTGACTCATTTCCCCCATGGGACAGCTGATGACCTCAGAAATACCCCCACAGAAGTTCAGGGCACATAGTTGCCATCTGTACCATAAAGAACCTACTGAACCCTCAACTCTCATCCTAAACTTTTTGCTTGCTATATGTTTTACTGCATGGCAAAACAAAGGCTATTTCAAATGTCTTTTTCTTTTATAATCTGGTCTGACTCAGATGCTAAGTTAGTGTGGTATTTACAAAATATCGGTATCACCAGGAATTTATCTTGCTGAGAGAAGTTAAATGGTTACATATTAAAAAGATTTTATAAGCATGCTATGCCACAGTAAACATCAGTAAAAGCTGTTCTTAAATTATTTCTGGCTTTTGTTGGGAAATAAATTATTGAGGCTTGAAGGGGAAGACTTCTTAGTAAAAGGAAGGAGAATGAAACATTCCGAGTTTCTAAAGGAACTTGGGTTTGCTGAATAAGTGCTTTCTACAGAAATGCAACTAATGTTTCCTTTTTTTTTTTTTTTTTTTAAATTAAAAAAAAATCTTAAATCAGGCCCAACTGCCAGTAAATTACTTTCTTTGCAGTGGGTGGAGGTTTATTTTTAGTCACAAGAACAGTATAGATTAAGACAGCAGGCTGAAAATCAAGGCGTCTGCATGCTAAATAAACTGCTGTGCACTTGAACTCTCAGTGTCAATTCATTCATCTTGCTGTGGCTTGGTGGAACTTTCTGTTAGAGACAACTTTTCAGTAGCCATCTGCCAAAGCTATAAAGCTGCCTTGCATCTGAGTCCCTTTTCTTATCTTTCTAAAAGCATCATTCTGTTTTTAAGCTTCATGCCTCTGATTTTACTGGGGTTAAGTTTTTGAGTACTTTGAGGCTCAGAATGGAGCTGGAAGGTCATCTCTTTTTCTATAAATTTGCAGAGTTAAACAGCAAGATCTAACAAGTCTAATAGAATTTCTTGGCAGCTGGTATTATTCTCTTTGGAAGTCTGATGAGCACTGTCACCACACAGCCCTTTTAAAAACAAAAATATCAGTCTCAGGGTGTGATAGAAAAAAATTGTTCAAAACAAGCTTCTCACCAAATGTTTAACATCACCAACCTGATAGCCAACCGGCAAAAGATAGAATTAGATTTCTTAGATGTCTGCTGGGCTGTTTGTGTGCAGGTTTTCTGACCAGGTTGTCGCCATATTCTAAATTGAGTGATGCCAGAGATCCAGCTTACGAATGAATTATTTTCCATTGCTCTTGAAGGTGTTTGTGTCCACCAGTGCTGTTTAGCAAACTATAGATTAGGCTGAGATACTACTTCTCCCTTCTGGTCCTATCATGTTGAATCAACACAGCAATACAGAAAGTAATTCTGATACAGTCAGCATCAAATATTTGGTACCTTGTTAAAGAATAGACCATTCTCTATGATGTCATCTGGCTTTCAGCAGTGTTGAAAGTCTAGGATGGTTAATGTTTGAGAAGCTCCCTGAGATCCATATATATTCTCTGGTAAATATGCTGTTTGGTTTAAATTATGTGCAGTCTACCCTGAAAATCAGAGTGCACACAGTTCTGCTTCTTCACTAGACTTGTACTTTGTTTGCTGATATGGGGCATAGCATGGAAGAATTGGAGGGCCTAATATGTTGGAGGACCTATATTGGAGGACCTCTAGAACTTTACACTTTCAGGCACATGCAAGGAACCTGAAATAATCTTCTCTTGAGTTCCAGAACCCAAGCTACATTTATCAGGCTTGCAGTTGGCAAAAAAAAAATGTTTCTGCAATGTTGGTATGCATATAACTTCTTATATACATAAATCTAAGTGCCTATTCCTAGAATCACAGGATGACAGGAGTTAGAAGAGATCTGTGGAAATCAAATCCAACCCCCCTGCCAGAGCAGGGTCACCCAGGGCAGGCCACACAGGAAAAGATCCAGGTAGGTTTTGAAAGTCTCCAGTGACAGAGACTCCACAACCTCTCTGGGAAGCCTGTTCCAGACTCCATCACCCTCACAGGAAAGAAGGTTCCACTGTGAGGTGGAACTTCCTGTGTTCCAGTTTGTGACCATTAACCCTTGTTCTATCACAGGGCACCACTGAAAAGAGACTGGTCCATTATAGTTGATGCTTACCCTTCAGATATTTGTAAACATTCATAAGATTCTCTATCTGTTCTTCTCCAGACTAAACAGCCCCAGGTCTCTCATCTCAGAGATGTTCCAGTCCCTTAATGATCCCTGTAGCCTCCAATGAGCTCTCTTTAGTATTTCCCTGGCCCTTTTAAACTGGAGAGACCAGAACTGAACATAATTCTCCAAATGTGGTCTTACTAGTGAAGAGTAGAGGGGGAGGAAAACTTCCCTTGACATGCTGGACACACTCTTCTTAATGCACCTCAGGATACCATTGGCCTTCATGGCCACAAAAGCAAATTGCTGTCCTATGGATAACTTATTGTCCACCAGGACTCCAAGGTTCTTCTCTGTAGAGCTGCTTACCAGCAGGTATTGTACTGGTGTGTAGTGTTATTCCTCCCCAGATATAGGACTCTACACTTATATTTGTTGAACTTAATTGGGTTATTGTCCTCTAACACCTAATAAAGTCATGGCTCAGCCCCTGTTGCTTGCTATGGAATTCATACTCATGGTTTCTTGCAAGAAATCTTAGGTTTTGGTAGTTCTGGATACTATATATATTAATGGCAGGGTTATCCAACACCAGCCTGATGTCAGTAATGTGTATTAATGGAAAGTCTTGGGACTGCAAACTATTAACACAACTCATTGCAAGACTGTAGCACGATTGCATCAATTCTTGCAATGGGGGTATGAATCCCTTGAGTCAACACTGATTAAAAAACGACTCATGGTTGGATTTGAATACTTGGAATAAATAAGACAGCAACTGACTATTATGCAAGGTCTATACACTTTGCTCACAGACTTTCACAAAAACACCATATTTCTGACACCTTTCCAGCAGGCTATTTAGAGGCACCATGGTCAAAGCAGGCAGAATGCTGGACTGGAACTATGAACACTGGGTCCTATTCTCCTTTCTGAAGTGCACTTGGCAGATAACCCTCACTCGCTCAGTATCCCTATCTGCAAAACAGAATGAAGCCGCTTACCTACCACTTACTTTGATATTAATAGAGAATGGTACTGTTATTTAGGACTTATTATTTCTTATAATTCCTTTTAAGAAATCCTTTAAAAGTAATTATTTTACAAAAATTCATTTAAAAATGATTATGTATTCATAGGAATAGTAGCATCTATCTAAATGCAAATTTACTCATTCATCCTATTAAATATCTATAAAGCATATTTAAAATCTCCATCATATTCTTACTCTGTAAGGAATATTCTGGTCTCGTAGGTAAGCAGCAGGCGTTGGAAAAGGTTTTCTAATGCACACTCATGGTCTGGATGCAGGCAGGTTGCAGCAAACTGGAAAGACAGAAAACGTGGATTAAAGTAAAACTGCTCTAAAGGACAGAATTTAACTGTTGATTCACTTCTACAAACCAGCAATATCAAACCAGCAGTAATAGCAGAAGTTCAGATTCTGAACCATATAAAAGCTCACTCTACGATGCCTGATAAAATGGGAATCTTGTATTTGCTCATGTACCATCAATTCTAGAGGGCCCAAGGACCATCATTCACTTATATCACTGAAGAATTATTGTATCAATTAAATCATGACAGTTGTTCACACAAAATTAATCCCTTGCTTCTGCCTCTTGTTGTTTCTGATTTTACAAGTGGCACTGTACCAGAACAAGAACAGAAAGATTAAATAAACCCATGTTCTGTTAATCAGAATCTTCCCACATAAGTCCATGAATATTTTTGTGGGTGGCAAATTTAAGTATATCTTCTGTGCCAGAAAACCAGTTAGGAATTTTTAAACTGTATCAGTCCCCAGGTCTTTCTAATCTGGTAACGTGTATTGCAGTGACCTTTCCTCTTGCTTCAAAAGAAGATGTGAAAAAAGATTCCAATCTGACCTGCAATGTTCCCAGGGGTGGGGCATTGACCACCTTCTGTGGGCAACCTGGGCCAGTGTTTCACCACCCTCAGCATAAAAAAAAATCTTCCTTCTCTCTAGTCTAAATCTCCCCTCTTTTAGTTTAAAACCATCATCCCTTATCATGTCACAACAGACCCTGATAAAAAGATTGCCTCCATCTTTCTTAGAGACTCCCCTGAAGCACTGAAAGGCAGCAATAAAGTCTCCCCAGAGCATCCTATTCTCCAGACTGAACAACTCCAGCTCTCTCAGCCTAGCCTCACAGCATAGGCATAGCCAGGGTACATCACAGAATCCCAGCATGGTGAGGTTTGGAAGGGACGCCTGGAGATCATGTCCTTCAACCTCACTGCTCCATCAGGGTCACCTAGAGCAGTGGGCACAGGATCACATTGTCCAGGCAGGTTCGGTGTGTCAGCCATTCCTCACAGTTTTGTATCATCAGCAAACTGGCTGAGGGTGCACTCTGTGCCTTCGTTAAGGTCATTGGTGAATATGTTGAACAAGACAGGGACGAGTACTGACCCCTGGGTTAGGTTTAAGGGGAAAGGAATCCACTCCTTGGTGCCAGCTGTGGAGTGGCAGATGCAGCACTACAGTAGCTCCCAGTCAGACTGTGTCACACAAATCAAGGTGGATTTTGGATCCATAGTCTGAACCCCCGAGTGCCAGCTCTGCTTCTCTGCTGCTTACACATGGACAATCATTTCAGAGGCATGCAAAAAACCATGTGCAAGACAGCTCCTGAAAGTCTAAATGTTATTCAGTTATTTCTACCTCTCATTTTTTAAATAAGAGGTTTAGGATTAGGCAGGATCTGGAACTCATCACTGTAATTTAGACTTCTGCATAGAATACATGGTTCTTCCACATATCAGAATTTCAAGGCAAACTCAACTGTTTAGTCTCTGTCACATTGCTGCAAAGTTAAATAATGTCAAGGCACACAAAGAACTTAAATATACATACTCTACTACCTATGATATAATAACTTCTGTTTGCACTACAGGACACAAGCTGAGACTGCTAACTGCTATTTGGAGCGAGCAGCTCAGAGGTATCATCCATGTTCCATTTCTGTGAGGCAGTCTGTGTTGAAAATTCGCAGATTCTAATTATCAGTGAAGAAAGGAGGTAGTGGATAGCAACTTATTTCATAAGAACATCAGGAATATGCTCTATCTTATCATTGTATAGCCAAAACAACAAGGAGGTGCCAAAGTCCTAGCTGTCTTCAGAGATACTCCACTGCTATCTGTCTAGTGCCATTGAACAGGAGGATCCAATGTTATTTGGGTCTGACTGTGCTATACAACATTCTGGTGACATTATCAGAACATGTAACTCTATGGAAGCCAAGATGGAAGGGTGTGGGGAGTGTGTGTGTATGTGTGTGTGTGTCATAATTTACTACCTGTTTTCAGCTGCTTTTGGGAGCAGAATTTCCAACAGCAGTCCATTTCCAGCATTTTGGGAATAAGACAAAACCAGTCTTCTAGGAAGAAGAGAAGTTTCACTTCATCAGCTGCAATGGAAAACAAAGGCAGACACAATAGAATTAATATTTTAAAACTGGCCAGGAGCAGTGTTAATATCATCAATTCCAGGAGGTGGTTTTTCACATGAGTAGGCAGAATCTTGATTTTATGAAACCAGTGCTGAAATGTTTACAACCATGAAAAGAAGTGAAAGGGGTAACAGGGACTGTTAGCTCACACACAATTGTCTTCTACAGTAAAAGTTGCACACAATTGATCTTCAGGTCTGTACTGATCATTAATATGAATTATGTCCTCAACTTTCTGATGATCCTAAATTAAATTCCTCCATTCTATTAAAATGGAGAGAATCATACAGAACTTTGGGTTTGAAAGCAAACCCCGAGTCATCTCCCAGTCTGGCTTCACACAATATTTTAAAATTTATTTCTAGCTAGAAAGTCCACAGCCAAACCTGCATATTTCTTTGATCCAAATTGCTGAACTTCCCATAAAGCAAGAACTATAAGCTGTAAAATAAATCCTAGAAGAGCTCCTCGACACAGAGAGACAAACAACAATTCTGTGTTTCTCAAGATTTTTAGAATTTGTTCCCTTCTTCCCTGTACTAATGTGACGCAGGCAGACAGGGCTGGGCTGCATATTGTCTGAGTTTATGGCCTTTGGTCTCCTTTACCATTCTTGGTTCATAGACATTGATTCACTCTTCACATCACTGCCAGAAAGAGAATTTGCAGAGGGAAGAGAAATGGGTAGAGATCAAAGTGGGAAAGAAGAGGGACAACAATCAAGACTTCCCTCAATTTGCCACATTCTTAGTCCTCTGCTCCTTACTCCTCCATTAAGTATTCCCTAGTTTAGAGAAACTCTTATGTAAGTGAAAAAGAGGCATTTTAGCAAAATTAAGATAACTTTAAGGTTGACCCTATATACTGGGGTAAATTTGCTTTTAAGATCCCAAGAAATTGAACTTATCATGGAAAAAAAATATTCTTCCATTATGCTTTTTCAGTTTTCCTTAATTTTTTAACCAAAGTTCTTTTTCTTAATGGTGTTCCATTATTTCCAGTTGCATTTGGAAACATGATGCCTTGTTTCCCTCCCCATTTAAATGCTCTTTAATGTCTTAACACAGAATGTTTGGTCATCATACTTCATTCCCACACTATGAAGGCACATGAAGGGCACCTGGGGCAAATGGACAACAAACAGGTCTTCCCACTTTGGAGTTGTGCCAAATGGCTGTTGTTCATGAATTTCATGTGGCTTTGTCTGGTACCAAGAAGAGGTGAAACTTTTGTTGCCTTTTTCAGACACAGGCCTATTTCAGCACTGCAAGGTCCTGTTGCATCAACATGAAGTTTCAAAATACAATAAAACCAACTTGGCCCTAGATTATTTATTTATTTGGTACTAGTGTGTAGGAGAGCAGCAGCATTGCTGACAGCAAGAGGCTTCCAAGCATCTGTCCTCAGCATTCCAGTGCCCCTAGGGAAGCAACCCATAATCCACATATTTTAATTGCCACAGGGGTTTGTGGGCTGTGGAGGGGTGGGAATGTGGGCAAGCACATTTCTGGAGCTATAATTAATCCTACTTGTTGTACATGTGTGATTTATGTGACAGCCTCATCACTACGAGAATAAAGGAGTTGTTATAAAGAGATGTGGACATATATTATTTGGAGGAAAAGGAATATATAGCAATCTTGCTGTCTTTAATAAGCTATTGGAAAAACTCTCTTAAAATACAGTAGCAGTCTGCCAAAAACGATCAGTTTGGTTTCTACAGCCTGAGGATTATTCCAAGAGTGTCCCTAGAGTTTTTTGGCTAATGAGATCAGGATTCACCAGGAGTTTGAATTCAAGTCTGCAGCAGAAGACAGAACTTGTTAAATGACACAAATTTGGGCTTGCAGATTTTCTGACAACAGATGTAGCAGAAGCACATGATGCCCTGCTCAACTCTGCTTCTTCCCAGAACACCCTGCTGACAGTACTTGCCCCATTCTCCCAAAGCAACACAGAAAAGAAGGAATTATTCTGCCACAACTTTTTTTTTTCTCCACTTATGGTATAGGTGGATAAGGTATAACATGGTTATTATTTCATGCACAACCTCTTCTGAAACTTAGAAAACAGCATTGGCTATTTTAAAAATTCCCTATGTGAGGGCTCCAGCTTCACCCAGGGTGATTCTGCATTCATACAGACACATCGAGCAGAATAAATTACAGCACTGAAAAAAAATTACTGTATCACAAACATTCTTTGGTCCTAAATGTTTATGCACATGCTGAGAGCCACATGCTTGCTGTGACCAAAAGCAAATGTCCCTATAGAAGTGTCATCTGACATAGTGATGGGTTTTGCTCCATTGCTTCCTCTTCTTACATACCATTGCTCAGAGGTGGGGCTGTGCCGAGTCACGCTGCAGTGAGGAGATGCAGCACGGTGCTGGTGACAGCTTTGGCTTACAGAAGCACTTGAAAAAGATTAATTTTCATTTCTGGATACACTGCTTGCCGTGGACCAGTTGCATCAGCTAATCCTCTTCTATGGCTGGTCAGAATATGGCTAATTTTTTGCCTGTGGTATTTAGAAGAATAGGATGATATATTTTCTGTGTTTAAACTGCTGGGTAAAATGCACAAGAGATTTGTCATTTTCTTCCCTCAGTGAGCGTCCTGCCATCCCCACACACTGCCTTGTACTTCAGGCTGCATTTAAGTTACTAATTTTCATGCAAAACTACCCATAACACAGTTGCATACAAATAGGTATAATTTGCTCAGACAAGAAATTATTCTATTCCTTCTACTGTGAAAGCTTAAAATTTGCTATAGAAATTATCTGGACAATATGTAATTATCTATAATCAGCATCAGCTCAGCTCTGGCATTATCTGCAGCTTCCAGTAGACAACATTTCAGGGTTCAAATTCGGTGCTAGTGTGAATGCCTGTGGTTCCCATGGGAGTCTGGTAAGCTGGTAAATGCAATACTGGCTGTGTTCATTTACAAAAAGAGTTCTGAAATATTACTGTGTTAAAATGCAGTAATTCCAGAACTTAATTCTAATATTAAAAAAAAATATGCTGTTGAGCTTTGTATTATGAAGCAGGTGATACTTTTGCTTTATACAAACATTAAGTTTCTTGAAATATATTTTGTATTGAGCACAAACCAAAAGAGCTTCCATCTACATCAGCAAAAACAGTGAACAGTGCAGACGTAATGAAATACAGACAGAAGCTGTATGTGTTACACAGTAGTTTACAGAAAACAAACTGAGTTTAGTCCTGTTCAACTAGAAAAGGACCAGTTAGTCAGTTAGCCCTGCTATTGGTTATCAGCAAAGATAACACCCCTCAAAGTAGCTTTGCAGGCCAGCATGTCCAGCCATGACTGACTTCACAAACAGGTACAGTTTTGCTGCCAGAATCGTTCCATGCTGTAGGTAAACAGACACAATTGTCCTGAGATTTTATATATCTCATACATATAAACAGAGTAGGAAATAAATGGGTAAACCAAAACCCCAGTAGGATTCCATAAATCCAGCCATTCTTTTCTAAACCTTGGAGGAATGTGACAGAAACAGCAGATGATACAGGCTGTTGGTCCTGCTGATTACATTTCATAGTAGTAGTACTTGTGAAAATACAATAAAAATGCTTTCTATCTAATATCCCAAGCTACTGAGGGGTTGTGAGGTGGAATCAGGGTATTAAATCTGGTGTATGTAGATATCTAGAATCTCTTTGTCAAAGATGTGACTGAGTATATGGTACTGTTCTTCATGGACAGAACAGTGATATACAGACATAATTTCAATTGTATTCACTGTTCAATATCTGGAGGGGATTTTCCTGTTTGGAGACAGCCATAAAACAAAGTGAGACTTACTGATAAGAGACCAAAAATTCACAGGCCTCCAAGACAAGGAAGCGGGAATGGAAGTCCAGGGAACAGAGCAGCTTAGCCCACTGAAGATATTTAGATGTCATCTAGGCTGCTGTCTGAAAGAACTGAGACTGAACAGTCCAAAGTCAAAACAAGTAGCTACAGTGTTGGTCAGAAACGTGAGTCCAAACACTTATTCCATCAGTATTTTAAAAGGCAGTTTATGGAAGTACTGCTAAGATTTCAGAAGGATGTCAGTAATTATTCACACTGTTACTACTCTTGCAGCTCTGTCTTAAACCACTCCAATACGAGTGGTCTCCAGCTCTGTCTCGCAGAGGATTAGAGCATGTCCTCTCCTCTACAGGAGCTCAGGTTTTATCGCCCTTCCTTTGATGTCAGGACAGCTTTTTCTCTCGTTGCGAGCAACAGGCAAGGGCACTGCCCCACTAACCTGCACTGACTAATGTGTGGGGAAAGGAAGTGCTCAAATTACCTCTCAACACAGAAAGCAGAAAGGGAATTCTCTTGTGTTGCTCATTTAAGAACATTTTCCTCCGCTCTGCCTGGCTTACAGACAGAATATGCAATGTAGACTCTCTTGCTGAGAAAATGACTCACTCTGACTTCTGCTATCATCTGAGGATGTTCAGGCAGCACAAATAGCATGTGACCTGAGGCCAATTACAGCTGGGAATTTGTATTAAAAATAAAAAAGGAATGAGAACATTTGTCACAAAATACTCCATCCTTTAAGGACCACAAAATACTCTAACAGGGAATAAAAGCAGCTTTTGTTTTTATTAAAAGTGCTTCTGTTTCACTAGTTTTTCCTGACCCCAAGAACATTCCTATTTTGATGGAGAGCAAACCTCCCTCGTGAGTTTGGCTTATGGAAGCAATCTGTGAAACAGCACAATTTATGTTCTCAAACTGGGAAGAGAGAAGGTTGTGCCTGTGAAAAGCCACTTGTGCCTTGCACTTCTGAACAAAGTAAAAATAGACATCAGATTGAGATTCTTTACAGCCAATACACAGGGGGTTGACACCCTACTGCCAAAAAGGATCAGAACAAGGAGAAAAGTTTACACATTTGTCATCTAGAACAAGTCTGGGGAGAGTCCAAACTTGGTTTTATAAGGGATTATCTACCTTGGGTTAATTGTCAGTCAGTTAACCAGAGATGAAAAGTTCCTATGTGGATACAAGGTCCAAGCAGTGTTTTGCTCTGAGTGTTTGTCTTGTTTTCTGTAGGACTACTGAGGGAGGGAGGTACATTACTATGTAGTAGGTGACAGGCATGTGCACATAGCAGATCACCTGTTGGAAACAAACATCAGGTTGGAGAGTTTGGGAGGTTATTTTTTTAGCTTGTATTTTGTTGGGGTATTGTTTAGTTTTGGATTTTTATTTTTTTTTTGTAATTTTCTTTTTTTTTTTTTTTTTTACAAAGCCCATTTCTCCATTACTTATTTCATCATAGTCACAGGACCATCACAGTCACCATGACTGACCTTAGGAAATAGAGCTGCACAAAGCAGTCAAAACCATAGAACGTGGCTGTTCTAGTCACTCTCTGCTATCTGCTTCAGCATGGCATTTGCTCTTCAGTTAATCAGTCACCGACTCCTTCGAGATGGCAACTTCTCCAGGCTGGTGCCAAGGGGTTTGGTTTGATTCTGCTGTAGTTACACATTTACCCAATTCTGTATTCCCCAGCTGCAGTAATAATCAGACAGCAGTACAGTCTGTAAGTCACAAAGTTCTCTTGCTGATAATTTCGTCATTTCTTTATCATCTGGCAGTGACCCCACTGCTATCAGTTGGGCAGGAATCGAAGCAGTGGTGTTCTGCTTACAGATTGTCACTCCAGTATTTTGTCTATATGCCGAATCCTACACAAGCAAGCCAAGGAATTCTGCTAACTCAGCTACAGCATTTAGGCTTTGCAAAGCTCTGTAAACACAAGTTCCCAGAGAAGAAATCCAAGAGCACATTGTGGCAGGGAAAAATATGTCTTAAATATGTTTAGTGAGAATTACTTAAGCAGCTCATCAATCAAATGACAAACAAAAAGTACAACCTAATTTATAAAACTCCTTCGCTTTGGGTGTAGTATAAGGTTACTATATGGCAGGAAATTAAAATCCTGTTTTATTTTTCCACCTGCTTCTTTCTATTATACCTTGGCCGACGGTGTGTAGTCATAGTGCATTCTGTAACAGACCTTAGGGCAATGTGGGAGCAATCATGAAACGTCATTATATCTTCTGGGAGCAACTGAAAGAGCTGATACTAAGATTGGAGGCTCACTTCAGCTATAGAGTATTGCACACGTTTTTCAGACAGCTGGTAACAGCAAAAATAGCTGTGCTGAAAAATAGGTAAACACTGATTTCTTTCTTCAGGAAGAGCTTTTCAAGAGCATTGAGTCACAAGAATGTTTTCCTTCTTATAGCTGTATTCTCTTTCTTCTCTTAAGTGTCAAAATCTATCACCTAAATCAAAGAAAATCTATGGTGACTAATAAGATGAAGCCTTCAGCCTCAGCTAAACTAGTCCAGTGTGTGTTTTGTAATATTTTTCTGTTATATTAAACCAGAAATGTCAAAGAAAACTCAGTAAAAGAAAGGATCTGAGGCAGCACTGTATTTTAAATTATGTCCACTTTTACTGCTAATAAAGTGAATAATGAAGCTGTTCTTAGCTCTGAAGAACAAAGAAGCAGTGAAGAGCACTTGGGATCTCAAGGTTAGATGTTGCCATCTAAGGAAAGTGGAATGGAGGGGTTGGAGAAGGAGCTTGATATCACTGTTTGAAATGGAGAAAGGGAAGACTAATGCTAGAAGGGGCTGAGAGGTCTTCTAATCCATTCTTCTGTTTCAAGGCAGGAGCTGAGAGTCTTGAACTCTTATCAACAGAGTGAAGAGAAAAAATAGAAGCTGGTGTTAGGGGTGGCTGAGAGAGTGACTGCTGTGGAGAAGCACTTCTGTAGAGATTCCCTTTTTCTGAATTAGGTCAATTTGAGGTCAAATGTACAAAATTTTGTGTAACAAGATGCTGTTGTACAATAGCAGGCGTAGCCTGTGCTCCTGCAACATCTCTCGCTTTTTATGAGCAAGTCTGTGAATTGCACATTCACACAGGTAGGCAAACATACAGTTGGGCTGTTTGTTGTCTCAAAGGTGGGGCTTTGCAGACACTGGTAGCAGCTCCAGATCTGCAAATGCTTGTTCCAGTGAAATGGTAAAACCACAACACATTTCAACTAAATAAAGGAAAGCCTTTAATGAAAGACAATAAACTTGAGGCTCCTGTTACCACAGAACACTGGGGAGGATATTTACATAGTGACCTGTTTCTTTAGGTGGATAAACCTTTGCTAATGAGAACGGTATGGACACATGTATAGTATAAGCATTTATCTCTCTGTAAGTAATAAATAACTAGCTCATTTATAGGGATAAGTATAGTAACCCTCATTACATTAGCAGCAGCAGCAGTGGATCGTGTGATACACGTTCCTCAATTCAACCTGTTTTGTACTTTCTACTAAAGGAGTGATTTCTTCATATTTGAATGTCTGGACCACATTTCCCTGAAAAGTCTGCCCTGTAGACTCTTCTCCTTCCATTCTTGAATGCACCCACTACAAATTTTCCCCTCACCCATCCATCATTTGCAAGTATTGCTACTTCTTCCAGCCCCGATTGCATATTATCCCCATGGCAAATACAATTGCCTAATAGACACAAACATTAAGAAAGCATTTGATGTATTGTTGCTAGTCCTCTAATAATAAATGCAACAGCTGAAAACAAAGAGGAGAACTGTCACCCGGAACAGCCAGTTCTAAACACAGAAGATTTTGGGAGAGGTTTCAGTAACAGGCATTGTGCCTTCTGAAATAGGCTCCTAGGCAAGACTAGATCATGGTTTTGAAAAGGCAAATTTGAACCCTTTTTCTTTAACATTAAGAGAAATATTGCTGTCAGATCACACCTGCATTACAAACTCAATTTTGTCCTCTCACAATTACTTCCAGAGGAAAGGATTCATGCTGAGAGCTCTAGATTCAAACTTAGGATGGTCTTGAAGAATTTGAGCTTGCAATTAATGATTTTGTTTTCTGAAAATGCTGAATGCCCTTCAACACTTTCCTATGCATATAGCACAAATGAATGACATATAGGTCTCCCTCAAAGAAGTTAAACACTGCTCAGGACTGACTGTCTGCTCAGCAAAGCAAATCTCTCAACTCTTCCAGTGAGACTGGGTCAAGGTCCCTAGGAAAAGCCAGTGACAACTGCCTTCAGTGACATGCGAGCATTGCTGCACTCGGACATCCTGAAGAAATGACCTTGGCAACTACATACCAGTGTGGGGAGAAGTCTAGACAATCACATCAAGTGGAGGGAGTCAAATTAAGAATTTTTTTTTTTTTTTCCAGACAGAAACAAAATATTCTGTGCCTCAGGTTTCCTTTGCCTGACACAAAATAATTGTGTCCTTGTTATCTTACATGTCTCATGAAAGTGAAGGTGAGAAGGAAAAGAGAACCAGAGGAAGAAGAGTGAACTAACACTAACTAGAAGGGTGAACATCAGCTTTGCTAGGTTTCATGGATATATGGTATTATTTAGTTATAATAGCAGACTCCTTTAAAATTTCATATTTCATGTAAGAGAAAGAAGCTTTCTGTATATGACTGGAAAGAAGATATAGGGTGCCACATTATTGTGGGGCATATTACAGGCTATGGTTTGTCTCATTTTTATTTATTAATCTAAAAGTCACATCCATGTAAGGAGCAGCATCTCCAGAATAAAAGCCTGACACATTGATCTTTGCAGATTAATGTTGTGCTGAACTCCCTACATTGTAGAATAAGACTAGTTGGATGCTTGGCTTGTAGACAGTCTTAATATGAAATCAAGCCATAGTCTGCATGCACATTTTTGTCTTGTAAATACTAAAATAGTTAGAGGAGCGGATCTAGAGACAATCTAGAAATCTATTCAGAAATAGATACTGAGAAAAAAAAATCAAAGACTCCGGTGTACCATACAGATCTTTGTTTCCTATGTAAATGAAGCCCTGATAATTGTGTCTTGTGTGATAGTTTTCCTGCAGTTTTGAGATCATTGCTGTCCATTAACTCCTGAAATATCAGAGAATGTAAAAAAAAATAATAAATCTATTACTTCTCTAAAAGGAAAAGAATGTTATGAAAACAAACTGCGGGTTTTTAGGACTTTTTGCAATTTCCTGAGGCTTTTTCTTGAACTGGAGAACATCAAGTCCTCACTCTCCAGCAATTCGTGGGAACAGTAGACTATGCACGAGAGACTGGTTAGTGTAAGTCTATTGGAAAGGGAGAGATGGATTAATACAATTGCCTGGTTTCAAAATGACTTTCGAAAGAGAGTTGCTGTCTCTAAAGTACGCCCTGGATTTGAAGCACACGTTGTCAGCCAGTGTTGACACAGATAGCTTTGAAATGCCATCAAGAAAAGACCAGCATTAATGTATTAGGGGCTGGTTTACTACTGGCATGGGGAATGGCTTTCCTTGCCCAGAAACAGGGTCTTCCTGGGGAAAGAAATTCACATCCTACATGAGAAATCGAGGTGGTTTTTTTGTTGGTTTTTTATTTCCCAGTTCTCCCTTCCAGGCATCTTAGGACTGTGCCATCAAACTCAAGGCAAGGACATAGCAATCATGGATGGTGATGATAAGAGACAGTTGTCAGCCAAACAGATGTTTTGGCTACCAAGTATTGCCTGCCTTTTTTTAGCAACAGCAACATAATACTGCTGTGCTCTGGGATCATGGTTTGCTTTATCCAGATACATCAGGCAGCAATGATACAGTGCCAATTACTCCAGTTTGAAACATCACATTGAAGTCTTTTTCTTGTATAGGTAAAGTTTCACAATTATGTGTGCTGAGCTTCACAGTATAGATTCCAGACACTTAAACTAGTATCACGAGATCATATTGAGTTAAAAACTTTTGTTCCAGAATGCTTAAGTCTCTGAGATGTGCATATTTCATGTTTTGTTATCCTAATCACAGAATGAGGGAGGGTGGAAGGGACCTCTGTGGATCATCTGGTCCAAACCCCCTGTTTCCAGAAGGGTCACCCAGAGCAGGGTGCCCAGGATTGCATTGCCCATGTGGGTTTGGAATCTCCCCAGGAGAGACTTCACAACCTCTCTGGGCAGCCTGCCACTCTCACAGCAAAAAAGTTTCCCCTCCTCTTCAAATGGAACCTCCTGGGTTCCAGTTTGTGCCCATTGCCCCTTGTCCTGTTGCTGGGCACCAATGAACATAGTCTGGCCCCATCCTCTTTATGTCTACCTGTTATGTATTGATCAGCATTGAGGAGATCCTTAAGTCATTAAGAAGATCATTAAGTCATTAAGCAAAACTTCAAAGCAGATAGTACCCAGAAAAATAAAAATCCTTGCACATCCCAGCTGCTATCATTTTTCAGTTTGACAGCAAACTATTGAGAAATACTTTTTCATCCATTTGAACACCTGAAACAGCTTCACTTGTCAGTGTTTCCATAGCTTGTTTATATGAATGCTATACTCAGTTGTGCAAAGTCACATCATAACATATCTACCACTTTCCCCTTAATTCATAAGGTCAATTATTCGGTCAAAAAAAAGGAAATTAAATTAATGTGGCATGATTTTACTTTTCACAAAAATACATAGACTGCTTATAATCTTGCTATTGGCTGGATATTCTAAAATGGATAATTACTTGAACTAATAAGTAAGAAGTTGGGCATTTGAAGTTAAACTAACCTGTAATTTTCCCTGTCCTTTTGCCTTTAAGAAGGAAGGGAAAAAAATAAAAAGAAGAAATTTGTCCTTCTGAAGTCCTTTGAGACCTCACTTCTCCATGATCCACAAGTTCTTAAAGATAATAATGTAATGGTTCAGATTATTTCAGCTATTTCCTTAAATACTCCAGGGTAAATTTCCTTACAACTTCCTAATTTGAATATATCTAACCCAGCTGAACATATTTAACCTGTTCTTTTCCTACTGTCTATATTCCGTTTGTTGCTAATTGTAATTATTTTAAGCATCTGCTAGGAATTAATCTTTTACTGTGAAGACTTAAGCAAAGAAGACATTAAGGAATTAATCTTTACTTTGTCTTCTATTAATTCCTCCTTTTCCCTTGGCAGTGCTAGACCCCTGTGATTTCTATCTCACTGTTACTTTTATTTTAAGGTATAGAATCTTTTCTCAACTGCTTTAATGCCTCTTGCAAACTGTAGTTTTCTACTTTAATAACACTGATGGATATTTTCCATCTTGGGTGGCTTTAATAAGTCTGCACCACCACCAAAGAAACATTTGGTTTTAGAGCCAGTGTAGGGTAGGGAATGAGGTGTCCTATCAAAGTCAGCTCTAGTGATGTTCTCTAGCCCAGTAACTGAATACACTACCTCAGTTAGAGAATGTGTCGTTAGACAGTTTCATTTTGGTTTACAGTTCATTAAACAGTTACACTGACCTGAGATGATCTTCATGTGTTCTCCAGGCATCCTTGCTCTTCCAGGAGACATGTGAAAGGAGCACAGAAAAACACTACTAAGGGGTTGGGGGTAGGGGCGGAGGTTGCTCACTTGCAAGCAATTACACAATTAGGGAAATGAAATTTTAAACCAACAGTCCTAGGTGAGCTTTCTCATCCTTTCACCACCTTTCTGGTGGTGTTTTATAAGATAGCCAGTGGATTTTTCCTTGGAAAAAAAAAAGATTTTCGGGAATACTGCAGAAGAGTAACAGAGGGACTAAGAATGAGGCTTAGAATGCTGCTGGCTTTCTAGATGCTCTCATGCTCATCACTCACCTGCAAGCCCAGTGCTCCAGCTTCCCCCATCAATTAAATTAGTTTAGCTGATACTGATTCTTATAAAGCAGTCTGAGCTGAAAGATCACTCCTGAACTAACTGTATCCCTTAGATTGGACATGCACAGTGTTGTAAAACCAGGGTCTGAGTAGAGCAATGTGTTGTCTTTGGTAAAGGTGCAATTTGGAGGCTGAGATTTTATCTTTGAAACCACATTTGAAAGACATATTAAAATGCCCAATAAAGCATGTTGGATTCTTAATCCATTGAGTAATTACTCATTTCAAATTATAGCAACAGCATTAAAACGCAGCTGGGGTAATTTCTAAGAAAATCAGCAGATATAATCATATGACAACATTCTTGTGCCCTGCAGTCCTAACATATGCAAAATGCCTGTGGTGCTTGAGGAGGTTTTGTGTGTCTAAGCATGGTGGAACTGGCTTTATTTTGAATAAGAAGTTCTTCACCATGCAGTTATCAAAGTGAAATTTTGTTCCCCTGGATGTCACACAGAATGTACCCACTGTCTGTGATTTAAGACTTACCAGGCATGCCAAGAATATATCAGCTTACTTTTGGCATTGGGAATTGCATTTGTGTAGCAAGTTTTAAAACCCTGTTAAGAAACATTGTCTGATATGTAACATGGGACTCATTCTTTTTGTTGTTGTTGTTGTCATTTTATTGAAAAGAAAAAAAAAAATACACAAGACATTTTTCTAAAAATCTGTAGGGTACTTCAAAACGTCTCTTTTTAAAAAAAACCCAAAACAAAGTAACAACAAACACCACAACAGATTGGGTAATAGCTCCATCTATTACTTATTTAAGCCTTGTTTATAATGTAAAGGAGAATGTTTGTTTAAGTGTCTCCTAGACACCCTACTGTCCCTAC
The DNA here is from genome assembly GCA_024611195.1 of Ceyx melanurus. Classification (NCBI taxonomy): domain Eukaryota; kingdom Metazoa; phylum Chordata; class Aves; order Coraciiformes; family Alcedinidae; genus Ceyx; species Ceyx melanurus. The sequence continues at coordinate 71,891 of JANHGL010008177.1, read as the reverse complement.
ACTAGCTTATAATGTGAATTGCACAACAATTACAAAACCAGTGCCTAAAGTTAGGCTTTTAAATCTATATTAAAGTATTCAGAGTCTTGCTGCTTGTTGCTCAGCACTTCTGATTACCAGACCTTGTATTCGTTTGACTGCAGATCAGAGAAAGATCAAACAAGGGACCAGGAAAGGCCAATGAGTTAAAGCACTCACCTGTAATATGAGGGATAAGTCCCTGCACTGCCCTCTACATGGGAACTGTAACTTTCTGTGCCTATTTATTTAGGCAAAGCAGAAGAGGTCTAGCAGAAAAAAAACCCAACAAAACCAATTAAGAAACTAACTGCAGTGGCTCAGATACCTGCTGGAACTGAGGAAAACTTGATTCCAGTACTGTGGCTCAAAAATAAGTCTTAACATGGGTATCCACAAGGGCTTTATATATATATATATATATATATATATAGTCATTGAAGTTTTGAGCTGTCTCATTTTTGGCCTAGTGCAGACTAGAGGCTCATTTTGTGGACCCACTGCATTAACTTAAAGATTTCTCTCATGCATTCATGCCCAGCAGGAAAACTGCCTGTAAGTTCTCCCTTAGTCCTCTCACAATCAATCAGAGCTGTTCAGGAGAATGTTTGCTGCCTTATGGAATTGGCAAGATGCTCCTTTCCGAGATGCCTTAGGGTTGCCATTGACCTCAGGATAGCTTCAGAAGGCAGGAACAGCTGGGTCCACATAGCTCCCATCCCCTGGCACAATGGTTTCTGGGGAAGGAAATGCTATTATAATTTGTATCCTCAGCCCCTTGGCCGCTAACCAAGCTATCATAACTCTGAGCAAGACAGACACTCACACCCAGCAAGGGCACCGGCCGGATGCCGGGAACAGGAACTGGGGACAATGGGAAGAATCTGGGGTGCAGCAGCAGCCACAAGCTGTCCTCTGGTTTGCATTGAGAGTCAGCTCCTTCTGCAGCTACTTCTTTATGGAATGATATGAACTAGTAAAACCAGTCTAACGTGCTTCTTTGTATGACAAAGTCTCCTCTCTCTCCTTTATATAATACCCACAACAGAATATTAATGTTCCTGCAAGTGGAAGTTAGAGGGTTCTTGCTGATACAAAGGGAAATTATCAGCTGCTGAAAATCAATCAGGCCTCAGCCTAGCCTAGAGATGGCAAAGTGCTGTCAAGAGGCTCAAGCTGTGCTCATTCCCAAGCGTGGACATACTGCTTCTAAGTGGGCAACAATGACATTTCTAACATCAAATTTATTTTCCAAATTCTTTTGTGTTTACTGTTCTTTACAAACATCTTCTTCTGCATATTTGGGACAGGTATCCCTGTGTCTTCCATTTAGGATCAAATCCTGCTCACTGTGGGTACTGATAGTGCCCAGGCATTGCCCCAGCTCCTCACTCCAACAGTGCAGTGGGTAGAGTCACCTGTGAGCAGTTCTGTGGTGGACTGTGGTACACCTTGGGAGGCACTGCACACAGCACCAAAAAGCAACACTGAGCTATTAAGGGATGCTGTTGACACAAGTTGATTTGAGATTCACTCTCCAAACCCTCTCTGTCCTGCTTGCAAAGGAAGTATTTCTGTATACATGACTGAAGAGTAAGAGGTAATGGTCAAGTGCCTGACATTCCTTAGTACATTCGTTATTCAGAGGCCAATTCTACAAGTAGTCTTGGTTCAAAAGTGATTTCCTTGTGCTGTGTGCTGGCAGAAGCACTTTCATAAAACGAAATGGAGTAGGACTGAGTAGAGATAGGAATATGTTAGAAAGAGTTGTACCTGGAGTTCTTTTGTGTTGTCTCTTCTCCTTTGCTAGCAGGTCTTTTCCAATACACAGGAGAGCAGACCTGGATGGAAATGCAAAATGGGATATGAGATAAGGGAACATTGAGATTGAAGATGTGACTGTTCTGGTGAACCAAACATGCCCAGCTCTTAAGCACCAAAGCCAACTGGCACAGAACAGCCCTTGTCCATTCCACTAAACTTGAAATTTTGTCTGATTGAATGCTGCTGGAGTCCAAACCATGAGCATCTAGGTCACGTCATGTATAATACAAATGTGATTTTTCTCTAAACAAAAACAGCTACTACATTCTAGGCTTGATCGCAGATGTGGAGGTTTTTCCTTGGATTCAAAATGTTCTCAGGCAAACTCTATATAACCTGTTTAATTGCATTCCAGGCTCGGCATTAGTTAACGTATACAGTTTTACTGTGTACAAACAGAAGTGCAGGAAGAATGAACACTGGTGAAAGATTACCTATAAACCACCGTAAGTAGAAGCTTTAAAGCTCATTGTTTTCTCCTTCAAAATATATGTATTAAGTTGCATAATTTCCCATAATGACAACTTACTATGGTAGCACAAGGTAGAAATACCCTGCACTTGTATTGTACCTTGCAGGCAAGCACCTCACAATCTTCTACAAAGATAAATTTAAAGGTTATGCTTATGGGAGCCAAGAATAAGTTACATCAAAAATTTCCACTTTAGAAGCACAGGATTTTTATTTCTGATTGCCAAAGTTACCATCCTCAGAACATAATCTATCCAAACATCTCCTACATAGCCCCTTTGCAACTCTGCCATATTTTTGAACTCCACTCTTTAGCATGGTTTAATCTCATAATTTCATTTTGGTATAATGACATTGCCTTTAACAACATTATACCACATTTGGATTACACTTGCAAGCAGACTCTGGATCTTCACATTACAGTGGTAAATGCAATGATCACTTCTTTTAAAGTTCACCTAAAAATGAAGGTAAAGAACTTCCAGTGACATTTTCCATTAGTCTTGTACATTATTTTTTTTCTCAATAACAGTTGTAAAACAAATTAAAATATTAGTTTAACAATAAACTATTATGTTTTACATTTAATAACTTTTAAAATCCTGTTTCTGATAGTCATTTGAAGTACCTTTTTCCACTGGACTGCAAGTACAAGCTTAATAACAAGACTCATGGAATTTTATTCCATACATTGACATTAAAAAGGCAAGGCACCTCAAAAAGTCAAGGCACTTCAGTTTTCCATGAGGCACTTCAGTTTTCCATGAAGCTGGTTGTATTGCCCTTGTTTACATTTTATTGCAAAAAGACTACAAATATCTAATGTTTGTACTTCAAACTGTATGTGCAGGGTCTGGATGCAGAAGAGCCTTCTTAACATCTATCTCACCTGCAGAAGCCTCACTATTATGTGTCTGATTGCCAGAAAGACTAGAACACAGAAAAATGTGAAAACTAAAGAAAAAAGAAGTATAAAAGATGGGTAGAAAATTAATCTAAATAGTTCCTAGATCTTTAGATTAAAGCTCACCTGAGGGATAGCAAGTACCACCTGGGTTCATCCACACTGAAACAAGACTTTGCCCATTAGGACTGGGCACTGCAGAATCCACTTAGAATCATAGAATGTTTAGGGTTGGAAGGGACCTCCAAAGGTCATCTAGTCCAGCCCCCCTGCAGTGAGCAGGGATACATACCCTCAACTAGACCAGGCTGCTCAGAGACTTGTCCAACCTCACCTTGAATATCTCCAGGGATGGGGCCTCAACC
>JANHGL010008177.1:46079-68209 GCA_024611195.1 Ceyx melanurus | reverse complement strand
CCCAGCTCCTTCAGCCTGTCCTCATAGGAGAGGTGTTTCAGCCCTCTGATCATCTTTGTTGCCCTCCTCTGGACCTGATTCATCAGGTCCATGTCTTTCCTATGTTGAGGGCTCCAGAACTGGATGCAATACTCCAGGTGAGGTCCCACCAGAGAAGAGCAGAGGGGCAGAATCACCTCTCTCAATCTGTTGGCCACACTTCTCTTGATGCAGCCCAGGATACAATTGGCCTTCTTGGCTGCAATTGCACACTTGTCTCATGTCCAGCTTCTCATCCACCAACACCCCCAAGTCCTTTCTGCAGAGCTGCTTTCCAGCACTTTATCTCCCAGCCTGTATTTATAGTGAGGGTTGTTCTGACCCAGGTGCAGGACTCTGCATTTAGTCCTGTTGAACCTCATGAGGTTCACCTGGACACACCTCTTCAGCCTATCCAGGTCCCTCTGGATGACATCCCATCCCTCCAGCCTTTCAACAGCACCACTCAGCTTGGTGTCATCTGTCAACTTGCTGATGTTGCTCTCGATCCCATTGTCAATATCATTAATGAAGATATTAAACAGTACAGACCCCTGGGGGATGCCACTTGTCACTGCTCTCCATCTGGACATCGAGCTGATTACATGATTCTAATCACTCCTTTCCTTTCAATTTATTCTGCTGTGAGGCTGAAATGTGAAAGAGTTTTGTGAGACACTGTTCTTTTGAAAAGGACATCCCCATACAAACAGGCTGCACTTGGAATTTCGGATTGGAACATCTTTGAATTTCGGTGTGTGTCTGCACAAATGTTTGGAACTCTGCGTGTGGATTAGTTTGGTTCTGGGTCATATACATAAAAAGAAGGAAACCCAGCAACTGAACTTTCACAAGAACAGCTGTTTTGGAGAGATTTCATTGAAGAATTCATGATGCTATCTTGATATCAAATATCACAAAAATCCTTCCTTTTTTGTTCTAGAACCCAAACCTTGCTCTTCTATGAGCCACCTCCTTTGCTCTGCTGTGACTTTTTTACTTAATATAAAAGGCAGAAGAGAGATCTCCTTTGCCAGCAAGCAGATGTCCACCAAAAAGATTTTACAAACTGATCAATTGCAAAATCCTTCCCTGCAATCCTTTACAGAGTAAGATGCCCTCTGTCCTTCCTCCCACCCCAAGCTTAGTTGCCAAAACTTACATACAAAATTATTACTGTGATGTTTTATAGTCACTGAGAAAAAAAAAAATCCATTTGGTCTTACAGAATGATGTGAAAGGAATCTCTGGCCTCAAAAGAAAAAAAAAAGTCTATTAAAAGTAGTTATTTTTCCTCCCTCCTCCCTCTCCCAGGCCCCTTTTGCTCCCCTCCCCCAACAATAAAGGATGTTTTGGAACAGCCTTTTCAGGAAACATTTCCACAGCAAAATGCAGCATCATTTATAATATTTAAAGCTACATTTTTGTTGAGATGGCTTGGCAAGCTTTGCTTGAAAATCTGGCAGGATATGGCCAGCTGAGAGTTAGCACTAACAAACTGAGGATATGCTGACACAACAGAATGCTTTAATCATCATTGCAGCAAGCAGGACAAGATCTTCTCCTGCATTGCCAGCTCTTCCCAGTGTGAGAACCAATGGTGCTGCGGATTTCTCCTTCCCTCCCCTGCCTCTAGAGAGTACAGTTTTCCCTTGTTGTTTCCACTGAACTAAAAAAACCTTGTTGGGTAACAGCATATAATATAATGAGCAATGGATATTCCTCTTGGCCAATGCTGTTATGAAAATACTGCCTATTTCCAGCACAATAAGGAAGCTTAATAATTAAAAGAAAGTCCTTAAACAATGTGTCTCAATAGAAGGGCTATTTTTTTTTTGCAGCTAAAGCTTTACCATGCATACCCTTTTCTAAAGCAGAGCTGAAAGTTATATTCATCCAGCAAAATCATAATTAAAAACTTGCCCCATCTGAGAGCTGAGAACTGATTTTAGCCATTTGCAAAGATTATTGAAGTAAATCAATTCCACATTTAAAAGAAGCCCCAAAGAATTTAACCTTGAAGATCTCAGATTTACTGCCTTGAGTAAGGCTTGCTCAGAAAGTTCCTGCTATGTTTTCTAGATGAGCTACAGTGTAGAGACTGTGTTTTTGCAATAATTTAGCACTGTATTTGGCACATCAAGCAAATAAGAACTGTGTAATCCAAGATAACTGAACTAACCATTCGTATTTTTGGAGCCTATTGATGTATGGATGCTGTTTGCTGGCTTGTGAAAACTGCTTAAAAAAACCCTAAAACTGCTTGCAAACACGATGTCTAGTAAGCTGAATGTTGTTTGTGGGTTGTGAACAAAAATTCAGTTCCTGCTTGCTCGCTTCATCTGCCTTGTCTTGGTGTGTAAATTGCTTGGAACAGTGCTGGTGTCTGTAAGGCCAAGTACAGTAGGACACTAATCTCATTTAGGAACTTTAGGTGCCTTGCATACAAATAAGTATGATTAGGACATAGTTCCAAGATTACATACTACACACGTTGGGGAGAAGAGTTGCTATCCTTGCAAGCGTGCAGTTTTATACAGAACACAAAGGTCCAGACTAGGGCACCATCAACTGGGATACTCTGTAGAGTCCTTGAAACAGAGACTGTGTGTGCCTGTAGTGAAATTACATGCTTTCCATACCCTGAGTTTCAATTGCTCATACCCATCTTGAGACTAACACTGAAACTTGAGGAAATAGATGTCAAACACATAGGAGAAATCCTGCTGAATTTATGTATCTTGAAAGCAGGGATGTGGCAATAGAGAGTCCACTGTCAAGGCAGGTTGATTAGCATAAAAAGTTCCCATATCTAAGTATTTTTTTTATACTGGAAAATAAGTGTTATACATTTTGAGGCAACTCTCAGAAGTTATGAGCAAAAAGGTAAAAAGTAGCAGTTGCTTTAGCTATCTGGAGTTCTTCCACCCACAGATTACTGGCAATGGTTTCTGGTTAGGCCAATGCTGTTATGAAAATACTGCCTATTTCCAGCACAATAAGGAAGCTTAATAATTAAAAAGAAAGTCCTTAAACAATATGTGTCTCATATACATACAGCCATATATACATACAGATCTCTATATATACAGCTATGCTGTAAATGAATGTTATACATGTCCTTGCTTATGTGTACACACACACACATATATAACAATATTGCAGCTGAAGTTTTAGAATCTTTACTTCCTTTGTTGTCAAGTCAGTCACTGGCTACTGATTGTTTTCTAAAAACTGGTGAGCAATGTTTAAGAGGTGCTGCTTTGCAGATATTTCATAGCTATAAATATTTCAGATTTTTGCTATTTCATAGCTGTGTACTGTTTATCAAAATAAAAAAAAAATCAGAAATTCAGAAACTGTTTTTCATACAATTAACATTTTCAGAGCTAGTTAGTGTTGTAAATGTGAAAGTATAATGCTGTATTCTTGTAGCTGGCGACACACCTATGGAGCTGATTTTTAACCACAAGGCAGTTGGAATGGGATGTAAGACAAGGCACATGCATTTTTCTAATCTTTGAATGAAAACCTAAAGGATATGATGGGTGTATGATTAAGCAGCTGATCCAGGAGGCTGATTTGTTAGGTTTTTGTTGGTTTGGTTTTTTTTGTTTCTTAAGTTTTGTTTGGCTCCTTCAATAAATCTCTAACTACTGCTTTGTATTGCTTATGTTTACAATGTTGATGTTTAAGGCAGAGATATTACCTCTTATTTAAAAGGAAAAAGCTCCATTAAAATGCACTCAGCTTTAAGACAGTGTTTACAATTGCAAATCAAATATTAAATACTTATTCCCGAGGGCTTAACTCTACCAGTGGCGATTTGAAACCCAGAGTGTGTGTGGTAAAGTAAAAGGGCAGGGCAGGGTAGGCCCATGGCACTTGTAAAGCCTTGTAACACAAGTCAGGACAACAACTATCAGGAAGTCTATTTGCTAGGCTTTGGTATTTTAGACTACTGAAGGGTCGTCTGCATTAGGAGAAGATGTTAGAAACTCACAACCCCACCACTTCCTTTCGTGCAGTGCTGAAAAGCACTCGGTTACCTGCATTAGTAGGATAAAGGGATTCTTGTTGCTGTTATAGAAACAGGGATTAAAATGGACTCAGCTGCCTTTTCTATGACAATGGTGATGCTGCAAATGCTTTTTTTTTTCTCATCTAAATTGTAATTTTAGGCCACTCACAACAATATTTCCTATAGAAAAGGTCACTAATGAACTTTGTCTGAAGAAGGTAATTTTTCCTATTAAATAGAGATCTTTGAGCTTCTTCAAGAGATGTTTTGATGATCGGTGGATGCTGGATATGGTGAAGGAAATAGGCAGGTAGTTACTGGATATGCACAAGAATACCAAATGACTTTCCCAGAATCTTAGAATGGTTTGGGTTAGAAGGGATCTTACAGATCATCTAGTTCAAACCTTCCTGCCATGGGCAGTGACACCTCCCACTAGACCAAGTTGCTCAAAGCCCCATCCAACCTGGCCTTGAAAACATCCAGTGATGGGGCATCCACAGCTTCCCTGGACAACCTGTGCCCTCACTACCCTCAGAGTGAAGAATTAAAATCTCCCCTCTTCCAATTTGAAGCCATAACCTCTCCTCCTATCACTACAAGCCCTTGTAAAAACTCTCTCCCCAGCTTTCCTGTAGATCCCCTTCAGACACTGGAAGGCTGCAATAAGGTCTTCTCCAGGCTGAATAACCCCAACCTGAAGAAGATATGTCTTGGGACATGATCTATCTCCAGCATTTGCTAATGAAAAAGCAGATTGGTGTAAAAGACAAGACAGAATTTCAGCTCCAAAGTTTCAAAACCTGTGGGAACGCACCGGTATCCCACTGGGTGAATCATCTCTGAAGATGTTACAATGTTAGTGAACAGATAACTAAGGAAGGACAGGAAAACACAAGAGAAATGAAATTCTTCAAAGTCAGTCATGTATCAGCTGACTGCTTCTATTTTTGAGTTGCTAAATGTTTTTAGTAGCATTGAAGATCAAAAAACTATTTGTTCATTTATGGTATGGCCCATTCTAACCAAAACTCTAGAGAGTCTGAAAATATTACAACCTCCTTAGAAACTCCCATTAGGAATTTTTGTTGTTGTTGTTGTTTTTAATAAATAAAGTCCCATAGAAACAGAAAGTATTTACAATTAGATCAAAATTCTGAATATAATTCACCAGAGAAAATGTTATTTTTTAAGATGTTTTTGTATCCTCATAACAGTCATTTGTTCTAAATTAGTATATAGTAATTGTCAATTAAATGATAATTTTTCCCTTAAGACTGATTCTTGTAGAAAAGTATTTTAGGAAAAACTTTCTAACCATGACATAACTGTTCAGAATCAGATCTCTTCTGTGATTAGTAATCACGTAAAATACATTTTCCATGGATTGAGAAAAACTTGATGAATGACTATCAAAGTGTCAGAGAAGACAGGATGCAGGGAGAGCAATATATTTTATTAGAGCAGCTTATACAGTTGAGAGGAAAGTATAGGCTTTTGGGCATCCAAAGGATAACACCTGTTCCTGCAAAACTGTCTTCTGAGACCTTTGTGACCACAGTTATGCTACTGCTCTCAAAATACATCGACTGTATAGGTCCATATTGGCCTGAATGGTTTAAACAGTCACCTCTAAACCACTGTTTTCAAAAATATTCCCTCTTGTGATAAAGTAGAATTGAGCTCTTGGAGTTAACATGCTTTTGGCTACACAGAATATTTTCCTGTAACAAAGTAGCAAACTTAATTTCATTGTCAGCGCACCTCTTTGCTGTCCTTTTCCAATGATTTTCAACATTACTTACATAAGAACATGCCCTAGAATTGTTATTTAAAACTAATTCTGAACTCTCATTTCTAGCAAAGCCAATGTGAAATTGGATTGTATAAGAACTGCAGGCTCAGATTAATAGTTTTTGCTGTTATTACAGGAATTCAGCATTTTTTTCAGTGCCAGTTCACCTTTGACATGTCCTCCTACAGAAGGGGATGAACTCTGCAGTTAAATAGAGGTTCTCCCACTAAGCAATAGATGGCAAAACTTCAAATGGCCACTGTCCAGTGGAAAACAACTTAAAACAAGAAGAGAGGTTATTTTCTTCTGAGTTGTAACACCCACAAACCTGTGTGTGTGTAAGTCCTGCCAGAACCTGATGCCCAGCTGGCACAATGGGCTTATCTTGACGTGTGCAGGAAAGTTGTGATCGTGAGCATCCATGTGCAATATTCTACGTGCTTTAGGGCAATCATTTCTGTTACCTGAAATGATCTCATTGTGAACCTAGTGAGGATCAGACCTGCTCACAGCCTTGTCCTCACTTCATCTCAGTGCAATTTCACCTGTGGGTTTTAAACCTGGAGGCTGAATGATCCAATTCTCCAAACTTCCTGATGGCATAATGCTTATGACTGACCATAAGCTCAGAGCTTATCTGAAATAAGTAGTGGGAAATATTTTCAGGTGTAGAAGGCATGAGCTTAAGGATTTATTTTCATATTTGCCTCTGCCAGCCTCTTTATTGCATAACATGCACCAGCATTGATTTTCAAAGTCTACACTGGGAGAAAAGCCAGTTCCTACTCCTTGAAAATCCAGTCTACTAACATATACACTTCCATTAACTCTTGGCCCACTTGATATATCAGCTTGTCTCATTAAGTTTAAGGCACACCTTTTTCCTACATAAGTAAAATGTGGACATGGTGAGGAAACTAAGGCTATTCAATTGAGGACCACTCCTTATTTCAGTATGTATGTTACAATTAGTGGCTCTTTTTTCTCCAGCATTACCTCTTGGGATCCACCAGTGTGGATCACACCTGCCTGGCTTGGTCAGGAGTCACATTCACAGACAGTATATGTGAGCAGGCTAAATGCAAATCTGAGGGAAATTTTCATCAGATACCAAAAGAAAACAGTGTAAGTAAAACTACTTTTTACTGAATTTATTCACTCTCTTATGCTTTGCTCCCAGTGGAAATCTAAGGTCATATTATAGGGCAAACATATTCAGGTTTAGGTTGGATATTAGGAAAAATGTCTTCCCTTCAAGGCTTGTCAAGACCTGGCGAGGCTGCCCAGGGCAGTGGTGGAGTCCCCATCCCTGGAGGGGTTTCAAAGCCATGGAGATGTGGTGCTGAGGAACATGGTTTAGTGGTGACCTGGCAGTGCTGGGTTAACGGTTGGACTTGATGATCTTGAAAGTCTCTTCCAATCAGAAAGATTGTATAATTAAAAAAAAATTAACCATCTTAACAGAAGTGAGCATCTCAGTGTTCTTGTTCCTAGTCATAAACAATGAGTGTTCAAGTGGAACTGACATAGTAGTGTTTCCATTACACACTTAAGTTTTAACAAATGAATTTGAACCTTGCTTTGTTTAAGAAGAGTCATGCTCTTCACCAGTCTTCCATGACATTTTTCACTTAATACATTGTTCTATGATAGTTCATCAAAAACTTTGGAAGGTCTCAGGCCAAGTGGTTTGTCCAAACCTATTCCAACTACTGGTTCAATGGAGTGACTGAAAGTTCCAGCAGCAGCAGCTGCTGCAGCATGTGCCTTGGAGGCCATGTTGGAGGCAGCTGCCTCCATGCAGCCTCCAACTTGAACTAGTGGAGTAAGTGAAAATACTCTGGACTCTGCTTCCTCAGAGTGAGGAGCAGTGCATATTCCTTAATTATTAAAATGACATATATTTTTTGGGTTTTCCCCCAAATGATGGACCTAATTCTTACTTACACTAAGACCTCTGTACAGACCTCTATCATTGTAAAATTCTATTATGGTAGGTAGGCACAAATATTGTCAGACCTGACATTTCTACTTTTCCTTTTAAGCTCTCTTAGGAAGTTATACTAATCTGTGATTCCATTTTATTATTATTTTGCTGCTGCCTTGGGAACACAAAATCAAACATAATACTTAAAAAGTTTCCCTAGAAATGTTTAAGGAGAAATATTTTTATTTTTAAGTTGAAAATTTAACTGCATGCTTAACCAACTTCAGTGAAGCATCAATCATACTGGACAAGCAATTTTAGGAAATAAGATAGTTTAAAAAAATTAATTCTGAAAATACTGCCAACATTTCATGATATAGATATTTTTAATATTAAAAGTAAATTGTAAATGTGTCTTTATAAACAATATGCATAAAATAGATCTAGTATACTAAGCTCTCTTCTTTCTTTAAATGCTGTTTCACAGTAATTTCTTAGGTATGCAAAGTTTTCCCTCAAAGAAATAGTGCAATCTGAAGAACATACATTATGTCAGCGGATTAGAACTACTATGGTCATTAATATAAGTCTTTATAGATCTCTTGTAGGAGTGGATGAAGACTCATATCTGTCTCCGTTTTCTTTATTATTTGCAACAGCTGCACGTGTTCTGTTACAATCTGTCTGAGGTCCGTCATTTTCTGAAGCAACTTTGCAAACAGCTGTGATGATTCTGGATGATTCAGCTTTAGCTGGAGCTCTAAAGCTTGCAACAGATTGTCTTGTATATCTTCAATGGGCTTCACATTTAACAAACCTGGGCGATCTGAGAAAAAAAATAAACATGGAGTTGTAAGTTTATAAAGGAAATATCAGTCTCATATATTAATTTCTTAATACATTAAGCATTTATATATGGCACTTCCTGAAAACTTTGACAATTTCTTAGTGCAATTATTTGTAAGATTTCAGTAGAATTCGCTTAGAAGTTTTGAAACAGTTCAAGCCTTTTGTGTGGTGGAGATACAGAGACAGTTTATATAATACTACAATGCATTTTCCACTGTAAACTGTGAGTGTTTATGGAAAGGAAGAGTGAGATATAGCTGGGGGATAAAAATTCTATATCAGGTAATTTGGAAAATCAATATATACTCTGATTAATTTTGATATAGTTGCTACCATTAAAAATCTTTCCTGCTGAAGTGGGTGCTAACCTATCAAAATAAAAAGTAAAAAAACCCCCAAACATAAAAAAGGTATAAATTCAACTTCTACAATCATACTAACCTGGGAGATTTAAAAATCACTGGTTCAATTCTTCTTCATACCCAAGTTCCAGCTGCTATTAAGAAGTGTCATGACAGCATTTAGCATCAGCTCATCAGTTCAGCCACAGATGCATATGGCAGTAGAAGACTGATAGATGTGGCTTTTACAGAAAATGCCTTTTCTAGGCTCATGCCAACAGAGAGTTCTCCTCCACATGGAGGAATCTGCGATGAATGTTTACAACCAACATCAGCTACTTGCACTGCCACAGCTGCAAGAGCCCAAGATTATTTTTGGCATATCTTTTTCTTCGGCAAGAAAAAACTCTTTCTTTTTTAAACATGATCTTTGCTCTTCTGTTATTTCTATCTGTCTCCAAATATCTTCTTAAGTGGTTGCAATTATTGCTTAACATAATTGTAACATTTGTTTTCTAAGTACAGGTAATACATTATTTGACATCACAGCCATGAAAGTTTATAATGTTGCTTCATATTATTAAATCCTCACATATTACAATCATAGAATCATAGAATTAATTGTGTTGGAAGCGACCTTAAAGACCATCTAGTTCCAACCCTCATACCATGGGCAGGGACACCTCCCACTAGTTCAGGCTGCTCAAAGCCCCAACCAACCTGGACTTGAACACATCCACATCCAGTGATGAAGCAACCCTATGACTGCCAGTCATTTGTTACTGTTAAACTACTTTACACTGGGTAACACACCCTGATTATCAGAATACTCCATGAAAAAACAACCAAGATTTCAATAACATTTGCTGTGTAGCTATGAAATTAATTTCACAGGTGGATCAATAATAGGCAGTGCCTATAGCTAGACTTAAATCACTTCCCTAAGGCAACATTTCCATTTCAGAAAGGTCAAGAGGTTGATCTATATTAAAAATGTAAAGAATAGGCTGTTATTTCCTGTGATCTTAGTAACATTTCTGTCCACCCAGTTCTCCTAACTCAGATTAGCTTGTGTTGTATACTAGAAAAAAGGCTGAGAGAAAACAAAACTCTTTATAAATACATGAGGGTTTTGCTTCACAGAGGAAAAAAATGCAGTGTAAATAAAAAGGCAGTGTTGGCATGGAATCAAATGAGTATACACAAGCCATGAGTACATGTAGGTCACTGATTAGGAAAGACAAGTTAACTCTCCAAGAGGTGAGGACTGGGCAGAGTTCTTCAGGAACAGGAATTCAAACAGCAAGTTTGAATGTGGAGCCTGATATTTGCTTGATGTTTGCTTTATGAAGTGTTGTAGGTGTATGTCAGTTATAAGTGACAGGACTCAGCGACCTATTTGGCCAATCTTTCCATTTGGCATTTTGTGCTAATAAACTGTGCTTTGTCTTGAAGGGATCACTATGTATACCCTTCCACTAATAACACCATAAAATACGGCACAGAAAGTCTATATGTAAGTATTTGCCAGCAGAAAATTGTTTTTTGAACAAATACTTCTTTTTATTAATTTCCATTGGCAATATTATCAAGTATATTTTTTTAAAAAATACTTATAGAATTATTTATATGTTTTAGGTATTTCTTTTTAGATTACCTAATTGCATTGCATGAGCTGCACAACCTAGTTGTCTTCTTTAGATCTTTCACAGGCTTCCCAAATTTTGGTACTTCAAAACTGTTCATAATTTCAGCTTTGGGTTGTGGTGGCTTTAAATTTTACTTCTGTGTTGCAGCTAAACTCTGAACTATCTGGGTATGACTCAGTGTACAGTGACATAAAAAAATCAAAATCACAAAGACTGCAGCCTTGATTTCCTCTGAGATTAATCTCCATTTGCCCCCTGCTTCTTTTATGGTGGGACTTCTCAGGGTGTGAGCTTTTTGGAAGTGAAAACCAATTGAAACATTGTGCTCCCCAGCACAGCTTTGGAGTCCAGGAGGCAAACCCAGGAGATCAGTGCTGAGCCTGGAACTTACCAGAGAGCCTCTCAAATTCAGGTGCCCAAGGTCAATGGAACTTCAGTGAGACTTAAGTGCCTAAGATCCTTAAGCTCCTTCTAATAACCGAGTCTAATGGTTTTATAATGACCCAATGGAATGAGAGTCAGAAAAGATGACTATGACAGAAGCCTTGGAGATCATCAGATGTTATTTTTAAATATGCCAAATCAAAAGGGAGGAAAATTCCCATTGAAGGCAAGAAAGATTTTTCATGAATGAGAACTTCAGGATATGGACATAATTTTTTTGGGTGTTGACAGTTTGCTAGACTTTCTCAGAAAAAAAAAAAATCTTACAGAGGAAAATGCTGTTTCTGTTCTGAGAAACTTATCTAACAAAGAAAAAAAAAAAGGTAATAAGAGTCAGAATCATTAACATAGAGGTATTACAGTATATTTCAAGTTGTTAAGATGCTCTTAAATATATATGTTCTAGACTCCTTGGGTTACTGTACCAGAAAGTGTATTTTGGGTAGTATGGAGCACCAGATAGAGCTTTTAGAAAAAAATACAAAGGAAGTTATGAACAATTAGTCATTGAGAAAAATTTAGATATAGGAAAGAAGAGAAATGGGAGTAAACCAGACGTGACACTGTGGCGGAGGCCTTTGAAGAGGCTGAGAAATGCCATTTGAAAACACCCAGAGAAAACTGCGAAGGGAACTGATGAGGGAAGTGAAAGACAAAACCAAATGGTGCTAGCAGACCATTCCTATGACAGAATAAAAGTAGGTTACAGGAGGCCAAAGGAAAGGGAGGTGAAATGATTAAGGTGGGAGATACCTAAAAATGAATTAGACATCACTTTTAAACCTCTCTGATAGAGAAATTGTTAATTGAAGTTCATCTTTTCTGATGTGCTATTTGCAACCTGTTTTTTATCCATTCAGACTATGCCAAGGGATTACTACATTTATCTTTTTATTATTACTCTATTCAGTTTTTCTGTAGGATTTCATTCATTGTCATACAGCTGCTTAATAGGGTTTGAAAGTTATGCAGGAAGATTTTCTAAGTTAGAAAATGTTCACAGCAACTGTGAAAAAGGAAAGGCTAATAGCCCTATAGCTTTGAGTGTCAACAGTATGCCTTGGTGTAAATTGATGTTCTATACTATCTCAGGGAAAAAGATTTTGTTTGCTAATTTACTCATAGATTTGGATGCTACTTTGATGTTCTTAGCAATAATTAATTTTTTTTTCTGTTCCTTACATATGAAATTGACATCTGAATGCCTTTACCCTTACCTTTATATTTTAATAGCCTTCATGATGTGCATTTTTGCATTTATATATGCCTTCTAAAATCTGAATATGATAAAACAGGCAAAGATATGGCTGACTGAACAACTGTGTTGCTCCTTTTGCTGAGGCAGAGATGACTCAGCATCTTGAGGTTTTTCTTCTGAGACTGTCACATGTATTGCAGTCACCAGGGTTTTGATTCAAAGCCCACAGTGAATATCCACAGCTCTTGCTCTGATTACAGAGCACTTCTTTGTTCTAACAGGTTTGTTGGAGCAGGGTTTGAACTACTCCTTGGTATTATTCAGTGACAGAGCTTCAAATTTTGCCTATCTTGGATTGATGCAAAATTATTGAATACAGTGTTTAAACAAGCAGCAGTAGTTCAGGGCTCACAGTTTACTGTGAAGAATACCCTCAGAAAATAGCAAAATCAATCCAAAGAACCATTTAAGCTTGAAAAAAAAATTTAGATCACTGAGCCCATCAGCCTAACTCTGCCAAGTCCACTACTAAACCATGTCCCTCAGCACCATATCTATGTGACTTTTAAACACGTTCAGGCATGGTGATTCAACCACTGCCCTGGACAGCCTGTACCAGGGCTTGACAACCTTTTTGGGAAATAAATTTCCCAGAAAATTTAATGTCCAACCATCTCCTGATGCAACTTGAAGACATTTCCTCTTGTTCTGTTGCTTGTTCCTTGGGAGTAGAGACCAACTCTACCTGGCTCCGATCTCCTTTCAGGGAGTTGTTGAGAGCAAGAACGTCTCCCCTGAGCCTCCTCAAGACTGAACAATCCCACATACCTCAGCTGCTCCTCACCAGATTTGTGCTCTAGATTTGTGCTTCCCTGGTTTTTTTGTCCTTCTCTGGATACAATCCAGCCCTTCAATGTCTTTCTTGTATTGAGGCACCCAAAACTGAACACAGGATTAAAATGTAGCAACATTTCTGAATTAAAATATTATTCTGACTGCATGTTGACTAACAGAGTCTGGGTCTTTATAGGTCCCAATCACTATCCTAAATACTGCAGAAGATGGTATACACAAAGTTCAAGTCCATCCACAACATCTAAATATGCTAGGAAAGTACCTTTTGAGCTTTTTATTTGACAACAACCTGCTTCAGTGACTCTGTTATAAATGTGGGTTACCCCAGTAAGGCTTGGACTATTTATCTTTCCTGGCCAAACACAGGCATTCAACTTGTACTCCTTAATCCTTCTTCTTATGATAGACTTCATTTTCACTGCAAGTGTATAATTTTAAAGGTGCTTCATGTTTTCAATATGTATACCATGGCACTCACTACTGGCTGAGGATGAGCCTTAGTGGCATAGAGGAATACAACAGGAAGAAAGAACATCTACTTGACAAAAGTTCTCCAAATCTCATTTTACCAAAGTGTAGTTTTCAAAGATACCACAAGAATGTTGTAATGAGAGTCTGGCAGTGCTGTTAATGGCATAAAGCATTTCCCTTGTGAAAACAAGGTAATATCCTACTGCTTACACACACAGTCTTTCTTTCTCATCAGCATTAAATTCAGAATACTAAAATTTCTTTGTCATTCCTAGTGTTTAAGGCACAACATACCAACTTTAAGAACAACACTTCAGCTTTGGAATAATGAGTTCAGAGTAACATTTGAAATTATTGAGACAGAGTGAGGCTGCTATGATCAGCTCAGGATTGACTGTGGAAGTGGGAGTATTTTAATTTTGTTGCTATTACAGTGACTTATTACAGTTACGTGGGCATTTTGCCCTTTTTTACATTTAACATTAAAGCAACTGTTTTGATATCAAATGACTGAACTCTTTTATAGGACTTGTGGCCAATTCCAAACGCTTTACAATGAAAAGCTTTCTACATGTAATATTCCAGCTGGAATGGTCTTTCTCTTTCCCTTCTCTCTTTTTAGATCATCACAACTGATAACATCTGTGGAGCCAGCAGACATAATTTCTCTAGGCACTCACAGATTCACTTAGAGTGTTTCAATAGGATCTATTTCTGTCTCATTAACTGGTTTTCTTTTTAAGATATTTGTATATGGCATTTCTTGAAGTGACTTAAACATTACAGAATTCCTTCAGCTAGTACAGGCCTTGAGGTAATATGGATGTGTTTTGAAATCCTGTTTCCAATTAAAAGACCCTGGTTGAATATTCATATAGTTCTTACAAAAATTAAGTTCTTTGTGTAAAAACTTACAGAAAGAACTTAATTTACAGAACTTAATTACAGAACTATACAGTTCTTTCTCTAAGAACTTTGTTCTTACAGAAACAAGAGCTTCTGAGATACCTGAGAAATAGGATTTCAGTTTTGCACCACATATAATAGTCTCAAAGAATGCATACAGTTCAATATATATGACTGTAAATTCCATTATAATAACCATTCTCTAATTGGCAGCAAAGCTTGATTGTTTTATAAAAAAGAAACTCAAGTTTTACAAATTACTACCATATTTTCTTTGTTTTTTTGTTTTTTGTTTGTTTGTTTGTTTTAAATAGTGAGAGAACTTTGTTATCATAAGATTAAAGGATTTTCCTACAAAAGACATTTTTATTTATATGGGTTTGCTCAGTTATTGAAGCATTAACTACTAAATTCAGTAGTTCTTTACAGATCCCTGTTGATAAATTATTAAAAAAACCAACTTGTTGATAATTCTTGTTCAACACAGATGGTTTGTTTTTTTCTTTCTGTAGATCATTGTTCTCCCGAGATCTAAAATGTTAAGATGAGTTACTTCATACCTATTTCCTCTAATATAAATCAAACGTAACCAGCACATAGCAGACCTAGCTTGGCAGATTGCAAGTTCCTGTTTTTTTCAATTAGAAGTGGATTTTGAGAGGCCTGTTTCTCATCTGTGAAATTTCATTATATTAGCAAATGAAAAATATTAGGATGTTTTGTGTAGAGCCCTAATAGTCTTGTATCATTTCTCCTCGCACATCAAACCAAAAATTCACTAGTAATATATTTTACCTTCCTGAATTAATTGAGAGTCCTCAGGGATCATTGTGTTCAAGAGTTTGCACAAGAAAATGTCTTCTTGGAACTGTACTTATTTGAAGTGGATTAGTCTAATAAACCATATTGTGATACCACAGATGTACTGAATGAAACACAAAGCCAGAAAAAAGTTGTAGGTGCTTTTAAATGAAGCTCTAGGTAACAATGACTCCCAACAGAATGTTTGCCTTTGGAACAATAACATGTGGCTGTTGTATTTGATTGCTTAAACATAATTTAATAACTAAATACTTTTCACTACTTTGTGGAGGATCTGAATTCAGAACATTCAGCACATTCCTCCCATTGATATCTGCAGTACCATTCAAAGCCAAAATACACACTAATTAGTAGAGTAAAATTTTCTTCATGCAACATCACTAAATTTATAATAGTGCCCAAAGTAAAAGACCTTCAATACAACCTGAACTGTATATCTGAAATCTCAGAGTCTCACTAGACAAGTTTCTGAAAGAACTAAATCTAGGTAGCTGTCACAAAATAGAACTGCTAAGTCACCTCAGAATCAGATAGAACATACTGACTGTACTCCAAAAAGCTGAAAATTCAGTGTTTTCTAAATTAAGTCTTAAATGCATGTTATCTGATAACGGGGCTTTCAGATTCATGCTTTGCTCAAAGCATAATGCATTAAGATTCATACAAACAGAGCATCTTAGGAAATCCAAACAGAGCAGACACACAATGTCTGTTTTCCTCAGGCATTAGGAGACCATCGTTTTCCCCTGAAATGCATTCCTTCCCTCCACCCTTTTAAAGGCAAACAAAACCTTGCCTGAATGACAACCCAGCAGCAACTGTATGAAAACACCGTAACAATCCCATAAGCCAAATGCCACATATGTTTTGAAATTGTTACGGAGTCAAAGCTATTTGTGTACAATTAGCAAGCCACAAAATCTAATTGCAGGTTTAAAAAAAGCCTCATGCAGAATTTTAACTTTTAGAAGCTCTTGCCAGTGAAATTCCACCCTTCCTGTTTTCAGAAAGATAGTCAGATTTTGTTTTCTAACCAGATGAATTGCTGATTCAGCAGTTCCACCTTTAATATCAGGTCACTTACACTTTCTGTTATGCTTGAAACTGAAAAAGGGCAAACAACATCAAGAATGCTGTAAATGAATAAAAACCCTATGTGTAAATAAAGGGCTGAGAACTTCCATATTTGCAAAGGAATTAAAAGTGAAAATGTGATTATATAAAATATCGTATTAAATGAGATAGTACTTACCTCCACTTAGTATAATGACAGCTATAAATATTGCCAGGTCACTGTCATCTAATTCCAGTGCATTGAACTTCACAGCAAACTCAAACTTAGGTTCCATAAAGTCACAAAAAGGTTTTCTCAGGCTCTTCAGAAATTCCCGTGTCATGAATCCTTGTCCATCAGATATGAGAACCCCATCTTTATTCATCAGAGAAGCCAGAAGAGTATATATGATTTCATGGACCCCATATTTCAGGAGGGTTACTTGATCATTCAGGTCAAGATTCACAAAACCTGGAATGTTCTTGGCAAATTCTGTAATCTCCTGCACTGCCTCCACTGAGCGAAACTGGCATCGTTGGAATATGCGAATTGCTACCTCTTTGTTCTCCTCCTGCAGCGGTGACACATGCTTGCACTTGATCTGATCTTCTCCCATCATTAAAGAGTTCATGTCATAAATAACAAATGGCTAAAAAAGAAAGGAAAAGACAATTTACTTTCAAGTGTCCTTGCCAGGAACGTTTGACTCCCGAGAAGCTGAAATAGCACACAAAGGTAAAACTCATCACAAAGAATCTATCAGGAATATATCAAGGGTAGTTGATCCAAAAGGGTTAAATCTTCATAAACCTATTAAAGCAAATTTCCTGACAATGTTAAAATGATTGGCAGAAAGGACAAGTAGTTCCTAAGGATTTGTCACATGTTCTGTGAATCCAAATTCTAAAACTAAGACTTCATCTGATAGGTTGTTTCTTTAAAAAAATAATTGGATGAGAGGGGTAAGGAACAATATTTTAAAATAGCCATGATTTTGCCTTTATTTGTTTTTTGCTTTCCAGAAATTCTGCAGTACCAGAATTTGAAGCTTGGAATTCTTATTATCAAAAGATTAAAATGTTACCCCTTTTACTGGAATTTTAATAATTCTCCATAAAAGAGAATCCAGTAAGTGTATGCACTTGTCTGCACTTGTGATTATACAGCTTTTTTTTTTTTTTTTTTAGAGTTTATTTACATTTTGATTACTTCACATGCTGTCACATTCTCTTCAATTATATCCTCCCAGAAAATCCGACAAGTAATATTAACTCTGTGGTATTATCTGATAAATTTAACCTTTTGCTGTTAATATATCCTAGACTTAGGATACATTTACAAAGTTATATAACAAAGTCAGGATATATTTACACCCAAACAACCTGTCAATAGGAAAGAAAACAAATATGTTACAAACTACAGCTGCACAGTTCAGAATAGAAGAATGAGCCTGACTGTGAAATAAACTTAAGTGGAATAAATCCATTTTGAAAGCAGATTAGAAAAACTAGTGCCAGAAAAACTTCTGTTATGATATGGAAACAATATGTTTCAGAATATGCAGAAGAAGCTCCTGGTTTTAAAGTGGTTAAGTTAGGATTTATTGAATTTACCTGAAGGACTTTTTCCTCTGGAAAAATAACTAAATAGTTCATTGCTAAGCTGAACAAATACCTACTGATATGAAAAAGTTTGCTAGCATACTTCATTAATTAAATAAAAGGAATTATATACCAACAATTGTACCAGATAAAATTTCAGATCCTTTATGATTACAGGTTCTATTGCCTTACTCATATGGGTGCTCTCTCATAGGTTTATATTCACTATATGCTGCAGAACAGATTCTAATGTAACTCATACCTTCCATGACATTATCAGTGATCCTCTCCTGCACAATCATCTTCTAGAAGCTCCTAAAATTCTATTCTTACTTGATGTAACTAGTTTTAAAGTCTCTACAGTGGTAAATTACCATGTATTTTTTAAAACTGAAAATATGTACTTTCTTTAGAGCCTGTCAGTGAAGAGCCTACAGAATTTTATTGCCACCCACCAGCTAGAGGTTATTGCTCCCACCTCCTGCAGCAATGTGGATGGAGACTGTGGAGGTGTTTGCTCATCTGTTTCAGGCTGAGTGGAACATCAAGCTCTGACCCACTGTCACTAGGCTGAGAGGGAGGGATAACAGCTGACAGTTTTGTCTTTAATCGATATAGCTGCTTGGAAAACAAAAAGTCTACCTGTGAACTGAAACAATAGTACCTGCACAAGTGGATTTCAGCTTTCAAAATTGCTTGGTTCAATCAATATTCTGCTGCTTACAGGACCAATGAAATTAGTGGTGTCCCTCTCATGGTAACAGCAGGCAAGCATCACTCCAGACCAGGGGATTCATTTAAATAGAGTGTGAGCAGAACACTATTTTTACCACTTTCACTAGTATTCCATCATGAAAATAAAAAAATAAATGTGCTGCACTGTGAAAAGTCAGAAGGATAAGGTATTTTTCAAGAAAATAATGTTATTTTGGCAGCAGAAAAAAAATATTTATTCTATCTGTACATATATATACGCACACATACTCAAAATAGTGGAATAACAAGACTGGAGAGGAGGATTTTTAAATGCATGTTTTAGCACTAGTAGGTCATTACTTTCTTTTCTTCTTAGAAAATCTTAAGTGAAAGCACCAAGTACAAGAAAAAGTAATTTATTGTGTGCAGGTACTTGTGCTTTAGAAAGGCTATACCATGACCACGGACACTGGAAATATCTAATCTGACTTTAGAAAGTGGAAATCAAGGAAATTGTTTGAAATAGCAGAGACATTGTTAATATAAAGTATCAGATAAACTTTGTGTGAGTCGAAACTTAAGTCAAATGAGCATCGTATATCTCAGAAGAGGATGAGTCATTTTAGTTTTGACACATTCACTTATATCTGATCATGAGGATTAATGCAGATGATGTAGCAATTAAAAAATGCAATAAATTTCATCCATGCTCAAAGCAAACAGTTTGATGTTTCCAGAAAACAAAGTCCATTACAGTTCAAGTAACATAAAAGTTGTAACCATTAAATACTGTCACTCTTTCAGTGCTACTATTAAAAAAAATACTTGAAAATTTGCAGTAATGAAAAGCTGAAATCTATGTCTATTGTTTTGCTATTATATTAATATCTGCAAAAGTTTAAAGCTTTCAGTAAAAAAAGGTGAACATCATTGATGGTACTATATATTTACTGCACGAGTAATGCAGGAGCTTAACTTTCATCCACAACTGCGTGGCAAAAGCCCAGACATTTGTTAAGCACCCAGCACAGAAGAAAGATGTTTTCAGGGTGAAGAAGTGTAAACAATATATATATTACACCTCACTTCGATTCTGTTTCCCAGTTCAGGTACGTAGCTATTAAGAACACCCTTAAAAAACCTAAATTGCTGTATTCTCTCCTGGTAGCCTAGGTTTCTGATATAGAGAGGGAACTATAGAAAGTCTTGGAAAAAGCAGTGACCCTTAAGTGGACTCAGTGTATCAGCTTTCTGCAGAGTAAATAAACTGTGCTAGCTCAAACTTTATATACTCCTGATGAACACTTACTGAAATTCTTAAGTGTCCCCTATATGTGAAGGTTTTATGTGAGGGGTACATTTGTGAAGGACAATACTTAAATTACTATTTTAAAGGAAAAAAAAAAATCCTAAAATACTTCCAAATTCTTTCCTGTCTTTGAAAGTAATAAAGAAAAGAAAATAGAGTCTCTGTTGAAATCCTGAAAATTAAATTTCTTCTGATGATTCTGAAAAATATATCTAAGAGTTATGAGTTTTGGAAAAGTAATCTGCTCTTTACATATTAAAATAATGACAAATTTAAAGACCTACTATAACTATCAGATCTTATTTATTCTCCTTCTCACTGATATGGAAGACTGTTATGCATTGCCAATGAAGTTTCCAAAGCAACCCACAAATGCACATATCTCTATTCCTTACTTTTCCAATACTTTCCTGTACATTCTCTTAGAATTTCAATTGCACCAGCACAGGATACTGATCTGATCCAAGATAACCCAGTTAAATTCAGGAAGTCATCAGAGCATGATAAGAATAAGCACCATAATTAAGGCTAGCAGTGGTCTTCGTACTGGAAATCGTGTGACACACATAAAAAAGAATATTCCTTTGGGTACAGTTACTAATGATAATATGCTGTGATACAGATACTCTAATAGAATAGCAACCAATCCCTGACAGCTTGATAGCCACCTTAAACAGATAGTGTGCAAGATAACCTTTGGGGAAGGAGAAGGAAAACGGGAAGAGCGGATCAGAGAATACAAAAAGGTTAAGATGACCTTCAAATTTTTGTACTGGTTTCAACTATTTTATTAGGTGAACTTGGAGTTTTTTCAAATAATGTTTACTTATCCTATCTAAAAACATTTCCTGTGTTTCAAACACAGCTTGAAATATGTAAGTGCCAACAGCAAAGTTGCTTTTTTTTAAAGAAAAAAAAAAAAAGTCTTGTCAATGTGGTAAATCATTTACTCCAAAGAAAGAAAAGAACCCCCCCCAAAACAACAGAGGGAACTAACTGATTTGTCTGTCGTCTTTCCTGTCAAGATCGCCCTCGCCTTGGCTTTGGTCAGAGGGAAGGACTTTATGTATGAGTCATACAAATGCTTGGCAAGTGCTCGTAGATCAGCAGATTCTGGGTTTAACTGGTCGATGTCGCTGGAAATCTCTGCCAAGAGCTTCTCCTTCTCCGCTTGTGGCATTCGCCCAAACCTGATGGCTGAAAAGATGACAAGCAATTACTATCGCTATAGTTGCACCTAGAAAAGTGCATCTGAAGAGCTTTTAACATCACCTTTTGTTAGGAGCTCTTGAAGATTTAATTAAGCAGTACCTAGGCAAGTGAGAAAAGGATGACTTTTTCCAGTAATGTAGGCAAAACAGATGAACTGCTTTAGAGAACTCTAAACAAATCTGAGAGAAGAAATCATCTATGTGACCAAACAGTAAGATTATAATATCTTGCTTGGAAATGCAAACCTATTGTCAGCTCACCTGACAGACTTGGTGAAAACCACTGATTCTACCTCCAAGCTAAATAAAATGTAAAGAAGCTTTAAGATATGAAAATTCTGTTGTCTTAGGGTAGGAACCACCTTTCAGCCTTGTATTGTTTTGGGCAAATCACCATATGGATCTCAGATTCTTCATTTGTTTAGAAACAAAACACTCACATGCCTTGCAGGGATATATTCCTAAATAGTTCAACAGAACTTAATGTAGCAAGAGCTATAAAATGCTATCAAAAGAATTAAGGAATTGAAAGAAGGTGGTGCAGGGAATAAAAAAAAAGACAGAAAAGACTGAGCTTTTCATGATAACTCTATGAAAGAACAGGAGATGGTTCTACCTTAGTCATATGATCTCACACTTGCTCAAATACCAGCATAAGGCAGGCTGTAAAACCTCCTGCTTTTACACCTCTATACTTATTCTCCAAGGCACTATATATTCATACAGGGACTGACTTGGAAAATGGTTCATAAAAGCCATCAAAATCAAGACTGATATATCATGACAGTTCAGGACAGTTCAGTAAATAGTTGTTATGTTACAAAACCAAAACAGAACAAAAGAGCATCCAAACTAAAAAATAAAAAAAACACCACGACCAAACCTAACCGCAGCACACCACCCCCAACGCCCCAGACACCCACAGCCCAGCAACCACCCCACCCCACCAACAAACAACAACGC
>JANHGL010008177.1:29969-45979 GCA_024611195.1 Ceyx melanurus | reverse complement strand
AAAAAACCCAACCCAACCCAATAAAGGAGGAAAGAAAGGTTTGCATTTTGGCCTTAGGAGGAAATTGAAATAATATTTTCTTCAATTATTAGTGTCTTCCCTGGATAAAGGAAAAATGCTGTTAAGATCATATATATGAGTGATTATAAAGGGACCTTTATTTTGGAAACAATTGGTCATTTTCCCTTTATGAGTTTGCTTGCAGGGTGTTGATGGAGAAAAAAAAGTAACTTTTTTCAAGAATAAATGATTGTCCTGGGAAATGGAAATAACCCTATTTGTCATATGTTGTATTTATTGACCAGGTCTCTTATTTCATGGCTGTAGAAACAAGGTTGTTTATTTTTACAGCTGTCCAACACTTCTCTTTAAGCAAACTTAGTCCCCAGTTGATGCATGATGTACATTTTATATTTTCTTTAGTACTCTTAGAGTTAACAGTTCAGAATAAAAATAATCACTAAAGGAAATCTAATTCTATAGGTACAGATGAACATATTCTATTCCCTCCCCACCCCAAAAATATCTGTTGCTTATAATTCTTTAATATGGGAAATTCTGAATTGCCAATTGCTATTTGTTTTGGGTTATATATACTATGGCATAGGTATTTATTTCTCTCTCGTGGGAAACACTAAGTATTCTTTATCAGCTACTGACAATAGTCTGCAGAGAGACACCACTGACCTCCTTATTTCTGAGAACAAAATGTTTAAAGAAAAACTATTAACTTCATTTTAGTTTAAGTGACATATATGGCTCAAACGGACTGCCACCATTCCATACAGAAGTGAATGGATGAGTATATAGCAGTGATGGTGATGTATAAAAAAATGGTACCAAACAAAAGAAGAATTTATATTTGTGCTTAGTGTAACCTAAAAAAGGCTAGTTTTTTTAGTGAAAAAAATCAGCATAACTACAAAGGAATTATTCAGCTACATATGCTCCATGAACAAGGGGAGTTAAGATTATTTTGGCATTTTCATTTTGTTTCTCTCACTATTAAAAATAGTGTAGTTAACAAAATCCTTTGAAGTTTGGGTTTTTTTTAAATGTGTATAGATATTGATAACACTGAACCCACAATATTAATATCTGCATTTTAGACATTCTTGAATATGTAAAATGTATGAAGTATATGAGTACTTAATGAACTAATCAGCGTGAAATCTCACTAAGAATATTTTATAGCTTTTAGAATTTTTTTTCCTGCTATTTGAGGAATGCTTCAATAAAAAAAATCAAACTGTCAGTGACATAATAAAGTTGAAACATATTATTACATACATATTGTAAGAAGCTGTTTCAGAGAGAGCACACGTAACTTAAAGGCAGGATCAAGAAGGTGTTAAAATAATAATATAGCTAATAAAATGTTAAAGGTTAATTAAGAGTCCATGTTGAACAGTGCAGTTAGACATTTGTTAAATTCATGTTTTCATTAAGCGCTATTACGTTCTTCACTAAATCTGCTCTTGGATTTAATATTAAATTAATTTTTAATTTGTGACATTTCATAAGATTATGTTTTACGATTAACTTGTCCACTTTTCAAATGTGTGTTTTGCAATAGCTTCATCAATGGGAAAAAAATCAGGTGATACTCAGATGCTTCTGATTGGGTTCTTGCTTAAAAAATTCAGCTCCTTCTGCCCATCTTTTTTTGAGAAAGAATTTGCAAACTGAAGACATAAGTGAGCTCTAGGAAAACTTCTCAGACAATAACACCGAGCCTTTCAGGCTGGAAAGCAACCAAGGCACATATTAGTCTCACACAAAGGACTGTTAATAAAAGGGGAGATCAGTTGCCCATGTCTGTAAAATATTGATCCCTTCCAGAAACATATAGAGTGCAATTTTTAATGACCTGAAGAATCCTTAACACGTGATAGAAATACTGAGGAACTCTAAGGAACCTGTCCTTTGAGAGCTGTCACAATCATATAAGGAACCAGGTGCTTTGAGCCACAAAAATGTTTCGTCATGATAAATCCTTCTTGTAAACTGGTTTGATATTTTATACAGAATACATTTATAGTATTATATATAACTTTGTTATAATATATTTACAATCAATTAGACATCCCTAACAGCCTGATGTGTGCATTCTGTACACACATTGTGGAAACTGAGCTTGACTGAACACCAGTATGATACATGATCAACTCTGTGCTGGGCCTAATCTTGAGCAATGGGGATTGCAGAAGCAAGTTTATAACCTGGAATCTCACTGGCATAAGACTCCCTTTCATTCAGATTATTTTTACAAAGAAGGGATTAAAAAAAAAAAAAAGGGACAGTGTATTGCTTCCCCTTCCTATGTTTTAATATTAACTTCGCTCTAAAATAGTTTATACACTTCCTCAAAGCAATAAAAACAATATAAATTTATTTTCTTTCTCCCTTTTTTTTTTTTTTTTTTTTTTTTTTTTTTTTTTTTTTTCCCTCTCCCCTTTTTTATTTTTTTTTTTATTTTTCCTTTTTTTTTTTTAATACCCATCTATTATAATTCTTTTATACCCTTCCTCAAAACAAAAAAAACAATATAATTTTTTTTTCTTTCTCCCTTTTTTTTTTTTTTTTTTTTTTTTTTTGCTTTTTTTCCTCCCCTCTGCCCTTTTAAATCAAGTATTTACTGGAACATTCTTAATGATACACCACAATGTATATACTATCTATGACACTGATTACTGTTTAATTGTTTAATGTAGAGATCTTATTGAAAAGATCAGGGATTTTCAAAACAAGAGTTGTTATTAAAGAGTAGCTGATTAAGTTGTATAGTTGGATTCCTTTAAAGAACAGAAACCAGGCTAGTAACAACCACCTTGCTAGAAATTCATAAGGGATTAATAGACCAGGGCCTGGTTTTCTTCAAGTAAGTTTTCCAAAACTGGAGGGAATAGTTCCTTTTTTAAACTTATGTGGCAGTTTTCCACATAACTGTATCTTTCTATCTATTGTTGCACTAATACTGCCCATATAGTAAGTACTTATTTTCAGTTTTGGGCATAAAAAGACATCATAGCATGTATACTCTGTTTTCTAAATATGTCCCTTATTCTATACCTGGATTCCTGTCCAAGAGTGAATTGGGAAATAAATTACAGTATTTGTGCTAGCAATTTGATATTGCTGAACAACATACTGTCGATAGCTCTCTGTTAAAAGTTTGCAATAGCACTGGTGTAGAATTTATAATAAATCACAACTTAGTTGTGTTTATTTTTTAAAATGAAAAAAAGATTTACTAAAGGTGTTCCAGAATCACATTTCTGGTTTATCCCAGCAAAGGATACCCGATTACCTTCACAAAGCAGGCATGTGTAAAAAGAACTAGTGCTTTTAACATTAAATTCCATTAATTTACAGATTGCATTGAAGTTCAACATATTGTTAATATTTTGTTTACTGTTAATAGTGTTAGAATTGATGCTGCCTTTGCTTTATCAAGTATTTTTATTTTGCTAGAGATGGCGACACTTATTTTCCTGACTAGTGCTTTGAAATCTCTGCATGAAGAGAGATTATAATGCTATAAATCCCAAATATTAGTAATGACTTTGCTACTTGAGTGCTCTTTCTTGTTGGAATCACCTCTCATTTTTTGTTTCCATGTCTTTGAGAATCTGTATAACTTTTATATACACAATCAAAAAAACCCTGTGAACATTAATGTTAAATCAATGCATTGTCTTCACAGGGCTAAATTCTATGAATGCAGGCACTCATATATATAATGTATGTCAGAGTTAAAGCCCAAAGACACAAAAGAAGACTATATCAAATGATACATGTTTAAAGCTGCACGGAAATTCGATATATATATATTTTAAGGAATATTTGGCACAGGTTTGGCATGCGGCCTTATGATGCTAATTTTTTGACAAAGCGCAGATTCCTTTTTTCTTTTGTAATAAGATTATTTTAGATTCCTTCTGTGTAAATGAAAAAGGAACAAAAACACAAACCCCAAAACACAAAGAAAAAAGTGCTACTGCCAAAGGTGACATGGAATTATATAGCAAGGCTGCTAAAATGCTGAGATTACTTTGAAAGGAAATCAGCACATGTGTTATGGAAAATTTGATTATAAGGATAAACTTCCATTCTTGAGCACTTGCATGCTGCCTGTGTGTTAGACCAAATGAAGCTTACTCATAGCACAGAAAAGTTATCACACGACTGTCAAACCAGGCCAAACCACCTGTTGCTATCAAAGAATGCACTAGCTGATTAGCTAATCAAAGTGTTATAGTGTGTGTGTGGGTCTGTGTGGGGATGTTATCTCTTGCTGGTCTAAAGCAGAAATCCTTGTTGTAAGAACCCACTAGTGCACTCCAATCACACCTCTGTCAGCTCAGCAAAACAGCCACAGATATTAGCAGAGTCTACATTTAGCAGATAGGACCAAGTTTTCCTCTACATATATGAACTGACTTAATCACAAATGGAAACGAGATCTTGCTGGTTTCTGTATTGAGGGTATATCTAGTTGCATGCCATCATAATATCAGAGTTTTACGTAGAATAATTCAGCAATAATGAAATACCTCAGAAATCTCATAATATTTTGTATTGTTTAGTGGAAAAATATTTTCTAGGGGTTTTTTAATATTATAAATGCTAGTGAAAGCTGTTCTTCGGGTAAAGTTTGTTATAAATCTTTGGTTTTGTATGGGTTGTATCTTTATTTGCCATCTATTCTTTCTGCATGTGTCTGCTTCTTTCTAAATGGTTGCTTTTTAGAATGGATTAATAGACTGGAACTGTCATGATCCACTTGTATACACTGTCCCTATGTCATGACCATTTTTGTCTTGGAAAAGTTCTGATTTAATGAGTTATAAGAATAATGTTTCCTAAACTTTTAGGGTCACAAGGACCCCATAATATATTTTAAATAAAACTATTTGCTCACAACATAGAGAGTTGTAAAGCAAATATTCCTATTGTATAATTTTATAGGCAAAGGGATAATTTTCAAATTTTTTTTCATGTTTAGAATATATTTAAAAATATTGTATTAGTTGGAGCAGATTCTGTTCAGTGTCTATTAGCATTGAATTTGGGGCAAAATTCAGTTTTGTGGTCCTAGCCTAGTAGCTTCCTTTTAGATAGGTCTTTGGCATATTCAGGGGATTGAGATAAAAGTTAGCGAGAGGTCAGGTACCAGGAGGTTTACAGAAGGAATCTGGAAGGTGGGATTTGGGGTATGATGAGAAGGAGGAAGGACTGATGATGCTTACAGAGGTTAGGGTGGAAAAAAGAGAGTTCACAGAGTGGATAAGGGTTTACAGCAATTCTAGTGGTTGAGGTAAATTTCAAGGGTGGGTGGTATCATCATGTCCCTTTTCTGTTTCTATCTCCACTTCCCTTCCTGTGACCCTCATCTACTTTCCTAGACTACTTTTCCTCCTTGCAACTCCATCTTCTCTCTCTTCCATCAACCCTTGCAGCAGGCCTAGTTTCCTTATCTGCAGGGAGACTGGGAAGCGGATTAAAGCAGGATATGCAGGTGTGGAAAGGGCATGGATAATCCAGTGAGCTGGAAATATGGCTCACTGGTCATGCTGCAAGGGTGGAAGGGGTTCAGGTGGCAATTTATTTCACAGTAACAGACTATTGTGCAAGTTTGGGCACGTGCCTGTGGCCAGAACATATGAGGTTTCTCCTCTTTCTTTGGCAGTATTTCTTTTACTTGTATTTATAGTATTCTCCAAATGTCAGTGATGTAAAACCAGTAGTGCATATAGTGCACTACATGCTACCTTTCATCCTTTGCCTTTCTGTGAAAGACCTAGAATATTTATCCTTAACACCACATTTTACAGCTTGAAGAAGTCACTACCATAGAATCATAGAATCATAGAACTACAATTGCATATAGACTATTACTGAGTAACATTCTACTCTTCTGATTGTCTAGATTATTTTTGAGCATAAATGAGTCCCCAGATAGACTATCAACACAGTTTCTAACTCTAGAAAACACAAGATAGAGCTAGGGCAGATATGTGTCTGAGTTTACTGAAGGCGTGTGCCCAACCTGAGCAATTGGCTGCTCCCAAAACTGATAATAAAGGCATATTTCCATGTGTGCTCTTTTCCCCATTACAGTAACTGGTTTTAAATAAAGAGTATTATTAGTAGAAGATTGAAAAAAAAAAATTTAATTCCTAAAATAAAATAAGCAAGCTTCTGCTTGGTGGTACTTCAGACTACAATCTGAGCAGCTAAGGGTTAAACACAGAGCAGCACTGTGGCTAGAGAAGGAAAGAAAAACAATATTCAAAGCATGAGAACACTACTGTCTTTCTTAACCTTCAGCCGAGTGGTATGTAGCATTTATACGTGAAAAAATGTGGCTGTAGCTGCTAAGTGTCTCCTTGCATTCCCTGGTTTTGTAAGTGCTCTATTCATTTTGCAATGATCTATCTGTGCAAAGACAGTCATGGATTGGAACCCTCGGGCACAATAATCCACATTCTGATTCCAAGCATTTAAAATTCAGATAATTTCACTACTCAAACGGACTAATCCATAGATGTAATATAAAAATGTGTCTTGCCATCACTGGCAACATCCACTGTTGCATTCCTGTGTACCTCTTTATATAAGCCCACGTCTTCAAAGGTAAAATGTAGTTATTTTTTATAATATTGTTTCTTTATAAGTTACGGAGAAATGATGGTGTTGTTTCATGCAATGTAAGGTAATGAGAATGGGCAAAAAAGGGAAATGTAGGAGTCAATACTTGAAGATAAATGCTACAAACTCCCGGTTAGGTGAAATCATGGTGAGAGCAAATGAAAGTTGTCCTTCCTTCAAGCCCTGGAACAACTGGCTGTGCCCTTTCTCCCTCCTATCAAATCCTCCCCAGCTCCAGCCTGGTCTAGTTAAGGGTACCCCTGCTCACTGCAGGGGGGCTGGACTAGATGACCTTTGGAGGTCCCTAAACATTCTATGATTCCTATAACTACGGCTGCTCATGGTACCACAGCTTCTGCCTTTACAGTGGTTGAACAGGAAAAAAAAGTGGCAGGTGAAATGTTAATTTGAAAAATATTTCTTGGGCCCTTTGTGTTACTAAGCCAGAGAGAATGGCCTTGGCCTTCCCCTTCTTGCTAGGGCTGCACATGGTTCTCATTGACGATTAACATAACTGGGAGCTAGGTTATGAGAGAATTTGGCATGCACCTTGAAAATAATAATATAACTTCCTGAATTACTAGAAAAATACCCACGGTAGCATTTCAAAATTAAATTTATTTTTAAGTGTTGCTGTTGCATCCCAGGAACTTGAAAACTGTATTTTCTATTAGCAAAACATTTCCCATACCAATTTACATTCACTCCATGTATTAACTTTGCAAACCACAGTTAAGCTTTCCTCTTGGGGACAGTACACTCTCTTTTTTTATTACTGAAAATAATGAAAGTTCTAAAAAAACCACAGAGAAATTATTTTCCCAGTCATGTTTGCAATTCTTTATCCTTAGAATTACATAAGTCTCTATGTTATGACATTTAATTCCTGTTTTTCCTCAACTTTGTGAAAGCAAGGCAGCAAAGAAACTTCATTATGTCTCTCCGTCCAAACATTCATAAGTATTTCCACATTAATAGATATGTTAATTTTAAAGTTCAGAGGGACTTTATTCCAAATTCTATGCAAGAGAGAAGTAGCATGATATGGTAAATGCTCTCTGCTCACCTACTGTAAAGGCAGCAGTCACAGAACTGTAGACAATTTTGCAAAACGCTTTTGCAATCTAAGGCAGCAACATATTCAAGATGGAAATGCTGCTCCCACTTCCCATGTGGGAGGGGATATTCATCTCAGGCTGGTGGAGAGCTCAGACAGGAGTCACAGCTAGAGCCACTATCTGATGAGAGGCTGGCAGCTGAATGGCCACATTAAGAAACATTATGCTCCTACTTCCCCACAAATTGGAATCTACGCCCAGAAGTAGGGATCCCAGGAAGGAGGACAGGGTTTTATGAAATAGTACAGGGTCTGACTTGGTCTTTTAAATTATATTGTGTTCAAGCATGAGAAAGTGTTAACTTCGGAATGCCAACAGTCATTCCATGTGTTCTGTGCATTAGATTCAAGTTGTTATTAGCCACAATCTTTCAGTAAATTCTCTAGTCCATTTTCATAATTAAGTTTCTGCTTACAGGAAAGGGTACCATATGCAAAAGAAACTTTCTGGAAAACAAGACAATGAACTGAAAAATAACAATTACAATTGGAATATGGTCAGGAAGAACAACCAACAGTATGATGAGCAAGAATGAAGGAACAACCAACAGTATGATGAGCAAGAATGAAGGAAAATAAAACCAACTCATATGCTACATTATGTATTACCTAAATAAGTGCAGATCTCTACCTGTCTGGTTTTTATACTGAAAACTCCAATTGTTTACATAATTTCCTAAACTCAGAGGCAATCTCTCTCATAGGCATTTTTAACTGCCTAGTGTAAAGTAACAGAAGACTGGATGTTAAAGTGATCATACTGATTTTTGATTTTATTTTTCAGATTAATCATTATTGCCTTAAAATACACTATGTGCACATACCATTATGTGACATTCCAACGGCGAGGCACTTCTGAAATCTGCAGTATTGACATTTATTTCTGCTTTTCTTGTGGATGCGGCAGTTCAGATCACATCTGTCATAAATTAGCTTTAACCTGATTGTTCTTCGAAAAAAGCCCTGAGGGTAAACATAAAAGCATGTAAAAAAATTAAAAAGCATCATCTCACTTTTCTATACATACAAAGCACCTTTCTGATCTGATCCACACTGAACCTAACTTTGGTTTGGAGGGATTTCCAAAGGAAACAAGGCTCCTCTGATCTCTTGGCTTGACAGTGTACTCCTGTTCTGATCTTATTAGCCATTTTCAACCTAGTTTGGTAGAGGGCTGAAAATGTCAACTGGGGAAGCTTATGGGAATCAGTGGGGTTTATATGACAGTAGGGATCTAAGCTGGGAGCTCTGCAGACATGCTGAGCATGAGGAACATTATGCCAAAGCAAGCTCAGCTCCATTTGTTCCACTGCTCATGGGATAATTTGCTATAAAGTGAACATTACATTTTCAAACTTTAAAAGTTCACTATGAATGTAGAAATGTTTTTAATATATCATAGAAAATAAAAAATTCTGCCAACAGCAGTTTGATCTCAAGTAAATAAAAATGTTTATGAACTTTTTACTTAAATTTTCTTTTCCAGCTAAGTATTTTTTAAATTCTATTTCAAATATTTATTTCCCTTTTTCAGCCTGAGTACCTAAAAATAACTTATCTTCTTTCATCTATTATATTTCTTTGGTTTTGCACAGTCCTGGTCTAATTTTGTAATATTTATTTCTGTGTTTTATTTTCTAGGTTGTTTTATTTGTCCTAGGGTTTTTGGTTTTGGTGGTTTTTTTGCATTTTTTCCTAATTTATCTCCATTGTTTCAATATTAAAAGTCTACAAGTTACATTGGCACATGAAAATTCCCAATACTTGGTGCCAAACTCATGGAAATTATTGCATGAAAGATTTATAAAGTTTTATAAAGAGATAAATCAGTATGGAAATTCACAATTCTGTCTTTTTGTAATTTTAAGATGCTTTCTCTGATGACTTATAATCAATTAATAAAGTTAATCCAAACTTATAATCATTTGATCCTTATAACAATTTTTCCTCACAGTAAACAATAACAAAAAAAGGCACAATGCCAACTCTTACTTTTATATAATTCACTCTAATTTAAGTAATCAACAGCAACTTACTTCTTTATGTGTGTTCCTAATTCAGTGCTACACATTTTATTTAAGCCCTGCATTGGATCTGTCTTATTAGTTATTTTCCTCAATATACTGAAAATAGAGAAGGGATTTTAATTTTAAACTTCGTAATATTTTTCTTCTAAATCAATGAGTTATTATTAATTTCTTTCTCTGGCTTTTTTTTTTGTCTCATTCTAGAGGTTAGTTAATTTTTAAACCATTCATTTGTCCTTGATGTGTTATGAACATTTCAGTATCTTTGACATTAAAAAAAAATGCTGGTGAAGTTTTAAAGCAGACAGCCACATTCTTTAATACCATTAGACTACTTTGTAGTCACTTAGAAATATGTAAACTGGGTAAAATTCTAAACAATCAGAATAACAGAGCCTGATTTTTTAATTGCTCAGAGTATTGAGCTTTGGAATTATGAGTCTGCTTCTGCTGCAGTCTATAAATCAATATTCTGCAAATGACCTCCAAGACAGCAAGAATGAACTAAATTGTATAACTGACTAAAGTAGAAAAATTGTAGAAAAAATGCTAGTAGAGCAGTAACATAAGTACTACAAAAAGCACTTTATATTTTTTAAACTCCTGCTTATAGAATGATAAAGTATGAGCAATATATGTGGAACAATTTACTTAAAGACCTAAAGCTTCTTTTAAATGAAGCACAGATCTCTGATTTTGCCAAGTGATAATTCAGGTGAAAATAGTAGCAAAACTTACTCCAGGCAAATACACCCTTGTGACAGCTTACCTTACAACCCTCACATGCATGCACACCGTAGTGAAATCCAGAGGCCTTGTCCCCACACACTCGACATTCAATGGCCATCAGGGAGTTGGAGGACTCCTCATGAGGTTTGTTGTACAGCTGAACTTTTTCTGAAAAGTAGGGTGGGGAAGGAGGCTCCATTTTGATTGCATCTGTGTGTAGAGAAGATGGAAATTATAAACTCAAATTGTAATTAAATATATAGATGAAGCAGGAAGGAATAATCACAAGCAATCACGGTAAATGTGGCCAGATTCATAGATCTGCTTCATAATACAAAATGAGTAATAAATTAAGAACGTAAAGTGATGTAAGCTGCAAGCTGCTGCTTCCCTGGCAGTATATGGGCTAAAAACCTTGTTTCTGATGTAGAGAGTGTTATTATAAATTCTGTTTTCAGCTCTATAGGTTGGAACTATTTGAAGATAGGGATATTAAAAAATTACATATGGAGTCCTCATACCTGAAAGGCCTTACTTTTCTTAGGGTCTAATACGGTTGTATTACTTTAAAATGTTCAGAACTACTGCAGGGAGATAGACTGGAGCCTCTCATCTTGTCTAAAAAAAATAATTAATCATCTAATAGACCCATACATTGAATATCATCTTATTAGATAATATATATAGATATTAGATCACATAATATTAAATATTTTTTTTAATGTATCTCTCTCCTAGGGAACAGTGTTCAACTATGGATGAAGCTTAGAAATACATTTTCTCTTCTGAAAGTTTCTAATTAAAGACCAATTTGCAATACTGAACAAGCTCAACCAACCAAATACATCTGTCAAAAAAATTACTGGTCACAGAAGAAATACATGACATTTGGCACTATAATGTCTCAGGAGTGATGCAACAGATACAGTATTGCAATAAAGTGAATGTTTTTCTTTTCCAGACTGGCTACACTATACACATGACAGTTCCTATATAAACTAGAAAGAAACAAGAAAAGTGAAAAATTATCTAAGTAAAGATGAAGAGAAGTTATCCTACCTAAACTCTACTGCACTGTCTATCATGTTATTCAAGACATTTCTAATTGAATATAAGAAAAAAAAAATTAGTTGCAAAAATGACATTCATTTCATAACCCAGAGGTACATAGCACCTGCTTCACTGTAGAAGTTAAATAAACACCACTATTTTCCTAGCAAGAATTCCCTGAAAGAATTCCAGTACAGATTACTACAAACATGAGTGATGTCAGATCCAAGCAGGCTTAGCAGGTCTTTAAAGTTTCAGCCCCAGCAACTTCACATTCCTACTTTGAGCAGGAACACAGTAAAAACTTGGTAAAGAAAAGGCTACTTCCTTTCTTAAGAGAGTTATATGTATTTTATTTCATTTTATTTTAATCCTATCTTTTCTATCTGTCCTACAAGAACATCTTGCGGACATCTCTGATGTCATAAACCACCATCATTTATACATCTGACTACTTCTAAATCCTTTTGTTGAGTACATTTTGCAAATAATAAAGTAACTATGAACATTAAGGAAATACTAAAATAAAATAAAAGCTTACTTTGGCAATCCTGGAGCTTGAGATCATATTTATAATCAATGCTTGTCTGATCAGATCTTGCGAGAGGAACATCTTCGTAGTGCAGTGAAGATATGCTTGAAAAATCAACAGTGGTGAATGGTTTTATGTCAAAGGAATGTGTATGATCATCCATTGCAGACAGATCCACTGGACTAATTCCAAAATTAATGGGCCAAAACGGCATTTCTGTATCAACCATTGTAATCCCTGAAAAAAAGAGACACAAAGAAACAAGCATTTTAAAGGAAGCTAGGTACTGGAGTAATGAGTTAGGGCCCAGGTGGAGGTCCAATTGTCCCACATCAAACCTGAATTAACCTGATCTGAACTTCAAAGGGCAGCAGAGACAACTAGTGGGCTCACTGAACAATGACTAGATGAATAATTGGCAGAAATATAGAGAGGAAAAAATAACAATAATTTGAATGGCCAGATAAAATACAATTGCATTTTAATACTACATTTATAGAATGTTTATGAGCTTTAGTAAGCATGCAAGTCATAAAAAAAACCCTTAAAACTAAATGATGCAGTATTAAAGCAACACAATATATTCAGCTGTCTGATGAGCCAGCGTGTTGTCAGGTGGCCAAGAAAACCACCAGCATCCTGGCTTGGATCAGCACAAGTGTGGCTACCAGGACTAGGACAGTGATTTCCCCCCTGGACTGGGCACTGTTGAGATTGCACCTCTAATCCTGGTTTCAGTTTTGAGCCCCTCATTCAAGGACAGTGTGGTGCTGGAGCATGTCCAGAGAAGGGCAATGAAGCTGGGGAAGGGTCTAGAGCACAAGTTTGGTGAGTAGAGGCTGAGGGACCTGGAGTTGTACAGCCTGGGGAAAAGGAGGTTCATGGGAGACCTTCTCATTCTCAGCAAGTCCCTGAACAGATGTTGGAGCCACGGTGGGGTTGATCTCTTCTCCCATGGAAAAAACAACAGGACAAGAGAAAATGCCCTCAAATTGCACCAGGGGAGATTTAGGTTGGGTATTAGGAAAAATTTCTTCCTGCAAAGGTTGTTGAGACCTGTCCCTGGCTGCCCAGGGCAGTGGTGAAGTTCCCATCCCTGAAGGTTTTTAAAAGCTGAGAGATATGGTTTAGTGGTGACTTGACACTGCTGGGTTAATGGTTGGACTTGGTGATCTTGAAGGTCTCTTCCAACCTAAGCAATTCTATGATTCTGAGAATTTAGACCGAAATATAACAAGTTTTTCCAAGTCCTCTTTTGACAGTCATCTGAACCAAAATAATTGATTTAGACCTGTTTCAACTATGAAAAAGTCTGTAAGTAACAATAAGTGTTTATAACTAGAGTCTGTCCTTATTTTTCCCTGATTTATAAAAAGAACATTCTAATCTAAAAATAGAATAGATGTTATGGAACTAAAATAACTTGGTCACTTTGCCTGTTTAATTCGGACTTTAGACCCAATCAAGTAAGGCCTTTAACCTCTAGATAACAGGAACTTTGATTTGATCTTCTTTGAAACAAAACTATTTCTGTAACACTGCCAAAGCTTTTGTTGCAAAATGAATGTAATAGTACAGAGCCGTTCTATATTTCAAGATCATCCTTTGTTTTGACCAGCCCAGAGGTAAGTGAAACAGTGACTGTCCTCCCCATCAGCTGTGCTGACAAGCTAAGCTAGTAATGGCTATAAATGGTTACAGTGCTATTAATCTTTTCTCAGGAAAGTCACCATCATTATTCCACTTTTGAGGACTCGCAGCATAACCCTTTAGTTCCTCTAC
This sequence comes from Ceyx melanurus, assembly GCA_024611195.1. Taxonomy (NCBI): domain Eukaryota; kingdom Metazoa; phylum Chordata; class Aves; order Coraciiformes; family Alcedinidae; genus Ceyx; species Ceyx melanurus. Next base: position 32,088 of record JANHGL010008177.1, on the reverse strand, counting down.
CTTGAACTCTGACAGCAAAGGTTGTAAGGCATCATTCTGAAATTTCTGATCAAAAATTCTCACTGCAGTGGGAACAAAAGAGATGCTACTGTATCCATGCTGTACAACATACATGACCCTAGTAGAAGGGGAACCTATAGCTACTCCATCCTGCCACTCCTATTGTTACCTGACTGACCCAGTGGAGTCCTAGAATATTGGAGGGTGAAGGTTTGGCAAGGTCAGTCAGTCATCTGCCTTCCCAAAGGCTTCACAGCCATTGGATGGGACAGACAGTTTCATGTTATCCTTAATTAAAGTAAGATCTGCCTGAGTAAAAAACAGAATTTCTAAAAGCCATGAGTGCAGATTATCATGTGAAAGCAAGTTATAGGTTGCTATATTGGTGTTACGCAGTACCTTCCAATTAGTCATTTTTTTTCTCTAAGCATGAAGTTCAGATCCCTCACCTTCAATCTTGAGAACTGCCTTCCTTAAACAAACTTCCAAATAAAGCAATAAGATAAAATAGACTCCTTCTAAGGAGTTCTATTTTGTAATTAATCAGACACATTTTTTAACAAAACCAGGAAAAAACCCCAGCCATCTAAAATTTAAACATTGGCTTCTATTCCTTTAAGCAAGTGACACTGAGAGTTATGTGCACTTTGGATGTAGAGGGCTTCCTCGAGGATGATGAGGAAGGAGGCCTGTGGGCATGGCTCCAGTGGTAGCCCAGCTTCATCATGTGGAGTACATAGGATGTGATATGTACAGGTGCACCCATGAGGCTATGGTGTGGCCAAGAGACAACTGCAGGCAGCCATGTCATCAGGAGGCAGGAGGACTTGTACTGGCAGCTACTCTGGCACAGACACCACCCCTGCACTAGAGAAGCAGCCAAAGAGGCTTGAGGACATGCTTAAAGGTAGGTACAAGCTTAAGTCACTCACTGAACAGAGATCTACTTAATCACTTGTCGCTGATCTCAATTTTTGCATTACACACAGAGGAGATGTTAAAGAGTTTTCCTGCATCGCCCATAAAACCTCTATAAAAATATTTTCACAATCTCGAGGCAGTATCGCTTCATATTTTCAGCTTGCAAACCACAGTGAGTTAAACAGCAAGTCAAAGCCAGTCTGTATTTCATTTGGTAATGTAGCAAATAGCTGCAGTGTTCTGCAGAATTTGATTATGTAGAACATGATTAATGCTACGAAACTCCTGAATCACTGGAAGAGAGTGTGTGCATGAAATTCACCATGTACAGCTTAGAAAAACTTAGATAAGCCTGTAAGTCCAGAGGTCTGGCTTGTTAGGCACACACTCCAAAAGCTAAGAGCTTATAGTAATGCCTTAGCAGGAATTTTCTGTTCTCACAGTTAACTTCCAGCTAAGTCTACCAATAATGCCAGAGCTGTTTCACAGTACAAGTATTTCTAGCCTAGATCTGTGGTGCTTTTGATTTATGTCAAGTTTTAAAGAAGAAAAAAAAAAATCTGTCATTTTAATAATTACTTAATATAACGAACTGTTTCATGCATGCTGGTTTTTTCCTTACTAATTGCCTTTTTTTTTATGTGCATCTGTTCACATCACACACATGTTTTGCATGCTGGGAATAAAGGAAATAAAAATGCCAAGACTACGCTGAACAGAAAAACAGGGAATTGTGGGTACACCTATCAGCTACTACAGGCCACAGAGTAATCCCATTTTATGCTACTCATATTTCTTCACTAAGGTAATAAAATCTGGAATCAGCACCCATTTACAATTCTTTGAGCAAAAGCCTATAAACTCCACCCCTTCCAGAGGTTAACATTCCATGACTAGTGATATCAGTTCTTCTGATCTTCAGGCAACTAAAAAAGCTTTGCTCAATCATTCCACTGAAAAAAAAAAAAATTCTTAGTTTTAAAAAATCATTATGTTGTTTATATTATCATTTCAACTAATACGTCCATAAAGATGCATAGAAATTATTCTATGCATATAGGCACACGTAAGCATGTATATCTGCAGTCTTTTGCTGAGGTATAAGGCTTTGACATGGTAAAATGCTTTGAGTAGGTAAGATTTACTCAACACACACACACACAAAATAAATTATATATATATATATATATATTTGCAT
>JANHGL010008177.1:0-22978 GCA_024611195.1 Ceyx melanurus | reverse complement strand
CCTTCCTTCCTTCCTTCCTTCCTTCCTTCCTTCCTTCCTTCCTTCCTTCCTTCCTTCCTTCCTTCCTTCCTTCCGACTCAGTATGAGAGAACAACCTGATTCCAGACTCTTTAAAACTGTATTCTTACCAGGCTAAATAAGGTGACTAAGACAACATTCCAGAAAACCTTCTGTATACACCAAAGATGTCCAATAAGATAACGTGATTTTAATTACAATAAAATGCCATATATAATGGATATAACCTTTTTTTTATCGACAGTAGTAAAAATAATTAAATTACTAAGGACTTAAGAAAACTTTTTATTCTCTATGTTTTCAGACAGATGTATAAGTATTTTAAGAGAAAATTCCACATTCAGAAGTTTCACATGCAGACTTAGGCATGTCACTGCACTTTCAGATGTCAAATGTATTTTGAAGTCAGCAGAAAGTTTTACATATCCAATAGAAATTAAATGTTTAGGCCACAGTTAAACAAAATACTCATTTATATGCTTTATTCTGAATATTGTATGATTGCTAATGGTATTTAAATACTTGCTGTAAGTTAAGCACTTTTATAATCTCAGCTCCTGGCTAAGGAAGGACTTCTTTATCTGGGGCATATTATTAAATTACATATCATACACATGTATGCACACAAATAAATCAATGTATGCTGCTGTACAGATCCATAAGAAATTAGGTTCTTATAAAATGCCACATTGTCTGTGTAAAGTTCCTGCTCCTCCATAACCACACTGACAACCCTGTGCCCAGAGTTAATAAACTCACATCTACCAGGAAACATGAGTTGCAATGTTTAGCCAGATGCTTACTGTATGTTTAAATAGGAAACAGCACTGCCCCAAAGTCTTTGAGTATAGTAGAAATATTATCTAGTAAATTTATACTGTGCTCACACATGATTTGATGAAAATCTGCAGATTCCTCTGTGGCTTCACGAGCCTTTGTGAGATCCCTGAAGATCTAAGCATGTAGTATGGCAAAATAGGTGAGATGTGTGAACACTGCAGCTATTTACAAGACAAGCTTCTGCTCCATCGTTTCTTTGGTTAGGTCATTATCACTGTGCCTTGTATTTTAATATACTAATGATGGACTCTATTATTTAGAAATGAGGCTTAGTCACTAATTATCAACTAAGGTACCAATTTAGCAAGAAATGTTTTAATAGGTGTGCTCCATTATGGCACTCAAATCTGAATACAAAGTTTGTACTTCTTTTTGAAATATTAATAACTTTAATAGTAATGTATATTACTTTAGAGATATCCAGCCATTTTTTCATTCGTCTAGAGCATCTTAGGTACAGTAGATTTTACACTAACACTGACAAATTTTAATAATATTAATACTTTAATAACCAAATGAAGCTTTCTCTATTCACTTAGTAGTAGGAGAGGATACTACTGTGGTAAGAAGCTTGGGTTTTCTTTTCTTTCCTCAGACTCTATCATGTCAGTACAGACAGTAAAATGAAGTATTGTTTTTAAGAGATGAGCTAATGAGGCATACAACTGTACTAGGGTAAAACATACTTATTTATATCCTAAATGCAGTTCTCTGCCATGGCAGAATACTGAATACTCCCACAGGAAGAGGAGGAACAACAAATGCAACATGAGTTTAAACTCATTCCTTAAATTACATCCCATTTTAAAATATTTTTCTGGCAGTTAAATACATTGAAAATTATCCATTAAAAAAAAAAAAGCTTCGCTCGGGATGAGCCTTTTTCATTACAATTACATCTTCTAAAATACTAAAAATAGAAAATGTATTTTCATGTGGTAGGAGCATATGTAGGGCTCATAAATTTCAGCATTATTTTTAATTTAGTGTCACTTAAAATATTTTAACTTTTGGACAGTCACTAAGTCCCAAAAGTTAAAAAACACCACTTGTTAAACACACTCATTAATGTAAACTTGATTAGCACTGTTTGTGCATTAAATACAGAAGATATCTCAGCATAAGAGGGAACACACTTTGCTATATATAGTTTTTCTTAGATATAATTTCTGATATATTCCAAGTATAAGGTAATAGTCTGTATATTTGTGTGTACAGCCATTAAGCTCCACGATGTCAAGCTAGTTCAAACACTTCAAAGCTCGAGATTGTAGACAAATAAAACAAAAGAAGGCTTAACATTTATCATTCTCTTCTTCCTGATGCCCCCCAAATTAATCTAGTCCAAAAATATGTTCATATTTTGTGTGGAATACAGTTATTTACACACTGTTTTTGAAGTGTATTGAGGGCTATTGAGTGAAACTCTTCTATCAGACTTTTCTAAACCTGGAAGGACACTACCAGTGATAATGTGTAACACTTCAAAGTGCAGTGCTGCTCAAGTCAGAGCTGAGGGACACTACTCTTGCTTTACTCCATCCATCATAATTGCTGCCATTACTCTGACAAGATAAACTCCAGGCAAAAGAAAAATAGGTACCCCACTTTGATTATATATAACAGCAGGCTTTGTACCAGCCTTCCACAAGAGTACTCAACTAAAATAATTTAATAAGACACATGAACTTCTATACACCCATCATCTGTTGCACAAATGTAGCTCTTTCATCTTTTAAATTAGCAGAAAAAAATAAATTAACCTTCTCAACTGTACAAACTAAGAAGCATAGAACCTGCTCAGCCACTTTTCAGCAATAGGGCAATCTCTTGTCATCTGACTACTATACTTTTGACCCTCCAAAATATTCACAACGAAAATATGTTGACATGTTTTGACACGTGATTCAATAATTATTGTTCTCAATAGTAGAAGATACTTATATAAAATACTTATCACACATTTAGATCAATGCTTTCTGCATCTCATGTACTCCATCTTTCTAAATATTATTTTTTCTAGATAGCTTTAAAACTATCCCATCAAGGTGACTTCAGGCTGCCTACAAAAGGAGTGGTGAATCAGGTCATAAGCAGGGTAAACTTGCTTTTGAAACGAATTGCAACATTGTGCAACACTCTGACAAGTACTTAATGAACACCAGTAAATGAATTATGAATTGCACTCTAAATTTAAGTTAACTTCCATTACAGAACTGTTCCATTTCTGAATCTTCTACTGGACTAGAGTACAAGAGTATCCAGAGAATCTTCCCTATTCTTGGAGGTTTTTTTGGGTCAGTATAAAATACAACATATCATTGCACTCTGCATTTTGTTCCAGAATTTTTAAAAAGGTGGAAATTTGGCATTGAAAACTATCATAAGAGTTAAATATTCATTTTAAAGCCTGACTATGACTAAATAATAGCCATCTGAGAAAAAGAGTACTAAAGCATCAACTATACAATTTCAGCATTCAGTTAGCACCAGCTTAGCTCCTTCCATGCTATTGTACTTCTTTCAACTGCAATTACTAGAATTTCATTAGGAATTTTTTATCTGATATACTTCAGAAAGACTTCTTGCAGACTGGAACTCAAATCTATAGCAATTACTGAACAGAGGAAAAAAAACCAACAAACCAACAAAACAAACAGCAACCCAAACAAACAGAGCCCAGGATCAGAGTTATAATGAAATTGATGATACCAAGAAGCTCTAGAACAGAACTGTATTAAGGATATAGAGGCAACTTATTAACATCACAATGGGTAAATGCTGTTTGCACCTGAATGAAAAGATGAATACTCTCCCTGCAGCCTTTTGAAAAAAGACAACATATTTGTGGGAAAGAACACAATTTCATCTTTTATTTAATTTCAAAATCATGAACGCACTTCACAAAGAATGTAAATGTAAGTTCTGGATAATGATACATTAAAGCAAAATTCTACAAAATCCTAATGTTGTTACTGATGCATAATCTTACTGTATTTTTTTTTTAAATAAGATTTCTGTCATGGTTTTAATTTTAAAGTGCATGAAACCTAAGAGTAAGGAATTTATTTGATTTTATTTTCTGTTGAGTTATTCTTCCTTTATGTTACATGAATATGTCTGCTACCACTTGGCCCTACTTTTGTCAGCCTTTCTGTTATGACGAAAAGTTTCTCTCATTTGTCCACTGAAATGGCCTTGCTTTCCCCATGAAGGAATAAACACTTTTAGCTGCCAAGGTGTGGAAAATGATTTCACACAAGTCACTTGATTCTTCATGTTAACTGTATGTCTATCACTCCTACATTTCCTGTCAGTGTAATTCATCCAGAAATTGATTATATTAATATTTATATTAACTTCTAAGCAAACATACATATCTGCCAATAAACAGTGCTCCTTTAGCAGTTCCATGGCTTATGGTGCTGTTCTTTGCTTCTGCAATAAACGAACATTGCAAAAATTTCACATTATTCTTCAGTTATTAATATAGGTGATCTTTAACCCAGAGTGTTTGCATATAGCAAGTCTCACTCTTGTCATACACTTTGACACTGAAAGTCAGCAGAATTTTGATCTACATAGCAACTCTATATGTAAAATTGTTCTTTTAAAGGAAGAGAGAAACCAGAGTTGGTATTTTTAACAAGAAATTTTCAAGGGTGAAAATGACGTAATTTTAGAACATCAAACAGAGAGTATCCCTAGCTAAGAACAATTTATTGTTCTAAAAAGTTATCAGTGTGTCCTTTCAGAATTTTATTTTCAACAGCTAATGTTAAACAAATGCTTTAACAATTAACCCTAAACAGTGATTTTTGCACATTGTTTTGAGCTGTAAAAAACCTACCAGTCCTTGACTTAATCAGCAAAGTCTCTGACTGCACTTCGTATTTTGCACACGAATATTGAGGAAAGCATGAAGTATCCTATTAATTCGGAGCTAGAAAATCTCAATGTGCCCGAGCCACCTATGTACATATGGAATTCATATTTTCTGAAGCTCTGTATATAAGGCTGATAACTGCCTATAGAAATCCCAGCTTGTGTAAACTCTCCTGCTTTCTTTAAAAATATGCACTGTCTTTCCATTTCTGTCTTTGACAGCGTTCTGTAGCTCCAATTAAGGAAGAAAGTGTATAATCAACTTCTAACTCTGTGGCAATAGGATTAATAATTAGAGGGTTATGCAACATTAACAATAGTGGTACAAGCAAAGCAGCTATGTTAAATTTTAACAGCATCAAAAAGAGGGGAAGAAAGAGACTGAGAAAATTTCAGTTCTCTGTCATGTGTTCTTGTCATCAGCTTTGTTTTTTTATATTTAAAATATTTCTTCTGCAAGTAATCCAAGAGGACACCTAAGAGCAAATCTTTCAGTTTCATGACATGATAAGCAGATGTATACACCATAATTCAAGACAAAAACATATATTTAAATAATTATAGTTAGCATCTTGCATATTTCTCTAAAATATTTACCGAGATGGCCTAAGTTAGTATAATGAAAAATACCATTTTAATTATCTTTCTTGAATGTGTTCTTTTGAATAATTATATGCAACTACATTTTTTTAATCTAAGTGTGCATGTCATTTTCACATGTAAACTGCAAATTATATACAGGATTTTTGCCCACATACTCTGGTATACTTGATAACTTGATTTTACTTTAAAAAAAAAAATAAAAATTAAGTCATCTATCCCTCTTTAATTTAGGCAGAATACCAATAGTTAAACTTGCAATAAATTATATTGTCATACCTCATTATTCTTTTGAGAGGATTCATTTTCTAGGCCAGCTAGTTTAATGTGAGGAAACTAAGTTACTGTGACTTTTTATAACCCCTCAAGCAGGCTTGTGAAGAACTAAATATCATGTTGCTTTGAAATACACTGAAGATAAGTTACAGCGACTTTTTACTGGTCTAATTGTTTTTTAATTGATGAACAAAAATCAGTAGTTTTCAGATTTCTATAGCCTGAATTTGAAGGCTGATCGCAAGAGAACTCTTCAAAGGTTCAATTGTATTTAAAAGGAATCATATTAAAATACTGTTGAGATTATATAAAAAAAAATAAATTGTCAAGGGACATCTAGGTTACATCCAGTGCAATGTACTGTAATATAGTCATCAAGACACTTGGTGCATTCAAAACTCCCACTGAAACTTTCTGAACCACCTCTAATCCAAGAGATCAGAAGGGCTCTTCAACAGCATACTGCTTCCCACACCCAGTACTTCCTGTCCTTTGTGTAACAAGGTGTGAACATCTGTTTTAAACCTTAACACTGTACTCTCTACAAAATAAAAAAAATACTTTGCAGTAGCTCAGGTGACCCTTCACCAACACTGACACATTCTGTTTAGAGCAATATGACAAGGATGAAAATAAGGACAAGTATAAGCTAATTCCATTAGACCCAACTAAACTGTTAAAGCTGGGGAATTTAGAAGCTGATTTTGATCTCTCACCTTCACTTTCTACTATCATCACAACATATTATCACAAAGTAGTTTAAACACATAATTATTTGCGAAAAAATAACTGTATTTTTTTGGGTTACAAGAAGCCGGTATTCATCTGACAGCTTCATACAGGCACTACTTTCCCATGGAATGGATGAGTTTGGAAAATGTGTGACTAAATACACATTATTATATTACACATTATTATATTAGTGTAAAACTAATACAATTAGACAATGGTCTCCCCCATATTTTGAAAACTCTTAAACTGTTTGAGACATAAACCAGTACTCGACTCGGTTAATCGTTTGTAACTATGGAATATTTAGTACAACTCTACATAATATGCTCACTGAATCAGACAAGGTAAAATTTGAGGTGAGATACCAGCTCCTTTAAAACTGACTGTAGAATTTCTATCAATTTACTTAATTTACCTTTTGCAGGATGATCACGATAACATGAGTTTTTGAACAGGAATTTTGCCAACACAAGTACACATAACATACTAAGCAGGCTCTGAAACTGAACCTCCTTCCTCCTCAGATATTTTAAGGAAATCATAATTCTAGGTTAGGGAAAAAGAGCAGAAACTACTAATAGTGAGATCACAGTAATACACAAACTGATCAATAAATTGCTTCCTCACAAGGTTTACATCTAAATAAAAGCAGAAAAAGTTGCCAATTCCATTATATTTGTCAGATACAAAGCCTCCATGTTATCAAGGGGCTATATACTGGTAATCACAGAGCTCAACTGGATCTTGTATCTTGTCAGTTGTATCTTTATTTTACTATTTGTTCTCGGATGTTAAAAACACTATTGGAAGCAGTTCAAAAGTACATTGTTGGAAAATTGTTAATGTCCTAGTCATACAATGTCATTTTGAAGCTCCCTGGGAATTTAGATTTGCACAGCTTATTAGGATATGACCTTTCCCTTGATTTTTATTTTAAGATCAACTTAACATGAAATTTCCCCAGTGGGAGTTGCTGTGTTTCCTTCACAGATAAGGGAAGGAGCAATGGCAACTCCGTATAGAGACAACATTCATACATCTCTACAGTACGGACAACTTTGTGGTCTTGACAGACATCCAATGCATTCCTAGAGGTTGAGAGGAAAGTCATGTGGTACATTAACTAAAAAAAACCTCAGGAACATAACAAAGGTATTTCCCTGAATCTTTCACCTTTTTTTTTTTTTTCCCCAGTGTCATTTGAGATGAAGCTTTGAGGAATTTTAAGGAATACTCTATGTATTCAGAGGATCAGGGTAGCACTGGCTGTGAGAGATAATGGCTTGTTTCTGGAACACATTCATATTCCTTTGGGTGAGCAATTACTACCTCTACAGCAGTTTTAATTCATGATACAGATCTTGCCTCACAAATTCACACACTTCAGCATTTCCATGCTTATTATATGAGCATAATTCTTCCTGGGATCTGATTAAGTTAATCTAAAAGCAGAAGGTTGAAAAATCAGTTCTTAAAATTTTCCTTTGTGTGACAGGTATTTCAAATGGCCAACAAGAATAATTTCTTTGAGTTCCTCTGTAGTCAATGATAGAGAGGTTCCTCTGAGGGAAGCTGTTTCAGAAAAGCTAAAGTAGTTTCTTCCTCTAACTTATTCTGTAGAGATGTCTCTCCTTGTGATATGGAATGATCACCAACTACTAGTAACAGTGTTTAAACATTTATATAGTAAACATTTTTTTAATAGTTTGACAGGTATATTCAACATTTTTAAGCCCTTATCTCTGTGTCAGTGAAGCCCACACAGATAAATAATTAAATAATTAGAAGCTGAATGATGATGCTTCTATTTGAAAAATTTCAAATGGTCAGGATTGAAAGAATAATTTTTGGGGTTGGATATTCAGGTTAAAAAATGTGCATGTTAAGCCTTCACTATGCAAACAACTTTTTTGCCAAAAGAAGAAAAGGAACTAATGATGAAATAAATTACATTTTAAAAAAATTTCCATATATTTTATTTGCTGAGTTTGTACTTTGACAAGCACTGTGCATATAACATTCTTATAATGATGGCACATTATAATATATTGCAGTAGAACATAAATTAATCATAATCATATTTGAGTGTCTTCACAATGACATGTCCAACAAAACCATGCAAAGATTCAAATGATTCCTAAAACACCTTCAGCTAACTTTATGAGTTTCATTGCTCTGCAGTTCTCCTCATAGTCGTGATGCACATTGTCTGATATAATTTGGCCATGCAAACAAAATGTAGTTCTTTAAATTTCCCTGCAACATCTGGTTAAATTTGCATTTCCAGAAACAGTCCTTCCTCTTCCAGTGGCTGACAAGATATACAGGTTTACTACTCTCACAAGCAAGTAGCAGACAGCCTTAAATCCAATTTAGATTATAAACAGACTGTAGGAGTTAATTTGCAATTGATCCAAGGCTAATCTCTCTCTCTTGGTAAGCACAAAACCATTACCTACATCACTGGTTAAGGACTTCTATGAAACCTGTGTATCTAACAAAGCAGTAAACTAAACCAAACAGATACAATTTACAGCATATTGCTATAAAGTGATGTCACATATAATTTACTTCTCTACAAAAAAAATCTACTAAGATTCTAGAGAACTGCTAATAATATATAAAGAAGAAAACTACAAGCTGAATCCTACTAACTTACAGGAAAAAATCTGTTGGCCAACATAATTTCTACTAGAGAGTATCAGCAGCCATGTTTGAAAAGTGATTCAACAGAATAGACTCTCAATAGACATAGACTCTCAATGCAGATGCATAGTGTAAGCACTAAAGTTTATTTACAGAGGGCAGGACTGAACATTTCATGTGAACACATTCAGAGCATGATAAAGAGCTTTGTCTCCCATTAGTAATTTAAAGAATTGTGATTTGGAACTCCCAACACACCTATAATTGAATTCCTTGGTCATAAAATCACTGGTGCCTAACAAGTTCTGATATCTTTTATCAAGCCTCTTTTTTTCTTGTCATTTGTTAGCATATTTCTTATGGACCTTTTCTTCTTTTAATAGATACATTTGCTTTAGTTATAAATTAACCCTGGAATTTACTCTCCCAGAGGCCACAAACTGCTTTTTTATTCTCTTGAAAAAGTTTCAGGATATATGAATTTATGATTTGGAACAGTTCTTCAGAATAGCAGTTAGTGGTTCAAATACAGGAAGGGAAATTTGAAAAGATTGACAAAGTAATGAAGAATAAACAGATAATGTTTTGTTGTTTTTCTGTGCCTTCTGCTCTGGAAACCATGATTAATTTACCAAAAGGGAACACATTGGCCTGTGGGATTTCTGGTGTTTCCAGATCCTTGTAGTAGTATTAACTAAGATACACCTCATTCTGAAACATCTTTATAAGTTCTGTATTCCCGTGGTTCCTAAACATGGCCAACACATCCCACATTTATGCAGAATACTTTAAAATTTAGACTCAAAATCTGAACCATATTATAAAAACATTAATGTTTGTTTAACAGACTAATGTAAATAATAACCATTGAAAGACTCATTTTCCATTTGATAAATGTAAATCGTAAAGAAATAATATCTAATATTATAAACACTATATGATTTTCACTATTTGCTATAGTGTGTCTTTGCTGGTCTCTTGCTCTTCAACCCCAATAACTTTGGAAAACATGGGCTTGTTTCAGCCAAAAAATGAGTACACATAGAGGAGTTTTAACACAATATTCCTAAAATCCTGTTAGTGTCATCACTAACAATAGTTTGAGCTCATCCTGTAACAAATATCAGAAAATCCAATTGAAAAATTCCTAAAAGACATACCCACAGGACACTAACTTTATCGGTTTTACTGTTTCATTTGTAAAAGGAAAGAATTATTTTTAACAGTCAGGATAAAACACACACTATTTGTTTTATTTATCCTGTGCTACTCTTAATTTACTTAACAATTCACAGAAATTTGAAAAATCTGTTTTGAATTGACATCAACACATCAGATACCCATTTTTTAAAGTTTAATTCCTATTTTAACAAAGATGTTCCAAGGTGGAACAATTTCAAAAAATATGTCTTTAGGATTCAGAAAACGGGAAATGATAGTGTGGAACTTTGCATCTCTGGATTACTCTTCCCAATCCAGTTTAGCTCACAGCTCTTCCCAATCCAGTTTAGACCGATTGTAGTCATGATGCTGCATACACTGAACGTTAACAAGGTACTGACTTAATCCTGCGTGGAACAGGACAAAAATGGTACTGTTTTGTTTTAAAAAAATTACTTTAAAAATTACTCTTTAATTAAGAATAACGAAGTGAAATGAGGAGCCCTGGGGTATTTTTCCTATATAAATAATTTTCATGCAGCACTTTCCCCTAGCTCTAGTTTTTCATACTCAAGACGATGTCCTTCTTGCAAAGGCAAACAGAACTTTCTTTTTTACATGCTGCTTCTGAGATTCACAGTGAATTATTTGAAGTTAAAATACTAAAATTTAAAAAAGACCTATAGTAGGCTCTTGCTGTACCTGTGTAAAGTATTAACAATTCCTTTAATTGAATCAGTTGTGAAAGGATTTTAACAGTCAAAATATTTTTCAACTTTTATATTAGAAATGAGGTTTAAAAGAGTGGCCACACTGAGAAATTGATAAACTCTCAAATCTTCAAGGCTTAAAACACATGTTCATCTTTTTAGATTTTACAGTTCTTTGCTATTTAATAAAGAAAAATAAAATAAAATAAAATTCCATGGCTTATCTGTTGACACTAGCTGGAGAAAAATCAGCCAGTCTGTAATGTCATTCAAATCTAGGAGATGGTGAGCAGAAAGGGCAGATTGCTCTGACTACCATGAAGGATCAGAACCATAAAGTTATACATGAGTATAATAATCTACTCTCACACCTTGTGTACACATTTCATAACTTTGTTTTCCCTGTGTACTTTCACTTCAAGCCAAAAGGAATTTTCCAAGCAAACAAGTTGTAATGTATTCTTTAAAGGTGAGTTACAATGTTGGTTATCTGTAGTTCTTGGAGCAGACAGTACGATACTAAAAAATTGAAAATATTTCTCATTTTTCAGAGTAATGACTATGTCATATAGAAATATTTTACTAACATCTACTCAGGACAGATGTATAAATAGAGACAGAATTTTGCCATTATGCAACATGAGCTCAAAAATCAACTTGATCACCAGGAAAAAAAAAAAAGTAGGACTACTTTTAAAGATTTGGGAGTTTATGCTGTATGTCTTATTTATTTATATGGCAGCCAGATGGACAGACAATATGAACTAAAATGACATATAGGTTTTTCTTGCCATAAAATGCCAAACATCTACAGCATTTGCTTTGTCAGATACACAACTTCCATTACTTTCTTGTGTGCCATAAGCTTTCTTAAGGGAGTTGAGCATCTCCCTTATGAGGTGAGACTGAGAGAGCTGGGGCTCTTTAGCCTGGAGAAGACTGAGGGGGGACCTCATCAAAGTCTATAAATATGTTAAGGGTGAGTGTAGGGAGGATGGAGCTAGACTCTTCTCACTGTCACCAGTGCTAGGACAAGAGGCAATGGGAGTAAGTTGGAGCACAAGAGGTTTAGGGTCAACACAAGGAAAAACTTTTTCACAGTGAGAGTGACAAAGCTCTAGAACGGGCTGCCCAGGGAGGTTGTGGAGTCTCCTGCTCTGGAGATATTCAAGACCCACCTGGATGCGTTCCTGTGTGATCTGGTCTAGGTGATCCTGCTCTGGCAGAGGGGTTGGACTAGATGATCTTTCTAGGTCCCTTCCAACCCCTAATATACTATGATTCTTTCAAACTTCCAAAGATCTCCAAGTTATAAATCATTATATTTTTAGAGCTAAAAGGTCATGAATGGAACATTAAGCACAGTTCATCTCAGTCTGTAGGCAGGAAGAAACTTAAAAGGAATTTAAGCTAAACTCAGTATCAGCTATACTGATAAACTGAAGAATACCAGGACTCTGGCCATACTTGTTCCACTCCTGTTACCACTCTTAGTCATCAGAACTGGGTGCCAATACCTTAATGACCTGTTCCAAATGGTCCATGGCTCATGCTAACTCACATGGCTCTTAGTTGGCTGAGCTTAGAATTGTCTCTGGCCCAGTTTTAGAATTTAACCTCTTAACAATCTGGGTCCTGAGCCTGTGCCCAACTTACAGCACTTTTAAATTTACTAACATGTGGTCCTATTTTCTGCCTGCAAGTTGGTACTACATGAAGTGGGTACTATTGGCTTTCAGGAAGGGGAAGCATGCAGCTGTAGAGACGTTCAGCATCAATGTAAATTTGAGCAAGACTCTAGACCTCTTGGAAATCTCACCAAATGTGCATTTCCTTTGTTCATTGTTTCATGAAGCACAAATGTAAAATATACTGAACTATTTTTCCCAAACTTATGCTTCATTTCAGCGAAATATAGGTGTGCAAAAAGAAACTGCAGGGATGGAAAACCCTATGATACAAGTTACATTCTTGATATTCAAGCAGGCAAAGCAAGTAATATTATTAAATTCCTGTATTTGTCATCTACCAGAGGCATTCACCTGCCTGTCTTCATGTTGCATGAAAAAGAAGAAATATTTTGCTGCCTCACAAGTTCCCACTATAAAAATGGCAATACTATAGCAAACTGGAAACTGCTTAATATTTATTTAATCTCCTGCTCTGAATAAAGGTAACAACATGTTGGATACAACAGGAACTCTCAATCACCCCTAGCTTCTAGGAGCTAAAATAATCCACGTGGTTGTAGAAGACAACTGACTATTTGTCAGCTGTACAGCATCAAAGGACATAAGGGAACCTGTTATGAATCATGGCCAAGAGAAGGTGAAAGGAGGAAAATCCCATGGGGTCTGTCAGTAGCTTTTCCCAATGCAACACACATCTCTGTAGTAGATTTTCCTTTTTTTTTTTTTTAACTCCAATTTAATTTCAGAAATTCTGATTCAGAAGAGGCTTTCTCTCAGGAGCTATGCAAGAGTTTACATGACATACTGGAATCATCAGACTGTGCTATTTAGTATTTAGCCTACATTGTATTTAATTTCCATATTCTAAGCAAAATGAGCACTCTATCACTCTTACTGTTTTGAACTCTGAAGAATTCCTTTCTCCCACAGAGTAACTGCCAGGTGTAATTACTCCATTCATTAGCCCTTCCTGCAAGTAATTGTCAGGAAAGTGGCAACCATACTTGAATCAATTTCTTCTTCCTCCTTGCTTTTTTTCTGCTTTCCTTCCAGGACAATTAGAGTTTCTTTCTGCTTTGGCTCTCCCCCTTACACTGGGTCTCTCACCTTTTTCACCTCAAATTTTTTCCTCTTTTTGTCTTCCTTTTAAAATGAAGATTTGGGGATTAAAGGGAGAAACAATGCTACTGTCTCTTACTGTTTTCATGCCTACCAATTTGCTGTGGTCTTGTTTTCCTTTGCTTTTAATTCAAATCCACTCATTCTGACATTATAAGGATATTCATAGTGAAGATATTTCATCAGTGACAACAAAAGAGTTACCCTCCTGTCTAAGGGTCAAGCTTCAGCAGAAATTAAGAAGTGCCACGTGCAGTATAACATTGTGCTGTGTCTTCCTGTTTGTGGCTGGGGGAGGAGACAGGAATCTGTTGCACAGTCTGCGTCAGAGAGTGTAGTCATACTACAGTATATCAAATTTAGTGTATGTAAAAGTTGTTATTCTAAACTTACCTCAGACTTCAGCAATATTCACTGCCTGTTCTCCTGTCCTTAGTGACAGGAAAGCTGTCACTTGTTGTTAGCATATCAGACAGTTCCTGTTCTCAAAGGAGTAATAAATAAGGCTAGATTTAAAAAACAGAACAAACTTGGGCAGAAAAAGAACAATAAGCAAGAATGCCAAAATACAGCAAAAGACAGCGTTATGGCATTGTCAGCATATCTGAAACCAAGACAAGCTGAAAATCTCATAAGAGACCAGAAAGTATAATTCAAAATCAAGAAGGTTACAACAATAAACTTGAAATGTTGAGAAAGAAATTTAAACATCTATATTTTTAAGAAATTTCCCTGCTTTTCAGTAACTTCTTTGACAATCATAAAAAGGGCTAAATAAATAAAAATTATGCTGCCTTCCTTTGAAATTTGCTTTAATCAATTCATTTATTATTTTCCTCTCTTGATATTGCAGACAGTTTTTTCACATTTTCCAACTCTGTTCTTTTGGGCCTCCAAATTCCCACATTCCCAATTCCCACATTGGCCCTGTCTTAATCCACTCCTGCAATGAATCCAATACTAAACACCAGTAGCCTCTGCTAAGATTAAAGATATCCTTGCTATTTCACAATATTTTAAAATCCAGAGCCTACCTTAACATTGCACAGTACTCCATCTATTCTGCATCAATTTTGTTTTATGGGTATTTTCATTTGTAAAGAGGCAGAGAACTTTTTACAATATTTTTGTCTTTTAAATACAGAATTGGTAAGATAGAAAGCAGTTTTCTTTTGAACTTTCACCTACTCAAAATTCACATTTGGGTGACCCAAAAGAGAATGGAAAGAAACGCACATGACATCCACATCCTCAAGTATTACATCACAAAGGATGAAACAGCATATTGTGGACAGCTCAGAGGGCTGCTGCATTTCATGTAACTCTTTACTTGCATACAAAAAAAAAAAAACAACCAAGAAACAAAACACTTTATTAACAAAACTGTGACTCATGAAGAATTTGACAGATACCATATTGCAATGCTCAGAACGAGGAAAACAATGATAGACTGTTAGACACAGGCTTATTTCATAATGGGGTCAGCTGCTGCGAACTCTGACACTAGCATGCTAAGTGTTTTTTTAATATGAAATAAAGCATAAAAGTATGTTTGGGGGGAAAAAATACATGTAATATTTGATTTTTTTATTAAGATTTTCATTGCCAAAAATCTTAAAAGAAGCCACGATTGCAATAAAAGATCTTTGTGGAGGAAAAATGGGATTTTGATACTCAAGGGTTTTCCAGTTCTTCAAGTACTATCAAGAATTCCTGCCTATGCCAACTATGCTATTTCTTAATAAATTAATAATCCTGGTTTAAGAAAATAATTCCACAAATGTCATTACCTATGTCAGAAAATAACTTGCATAACCTGATGTTTTATCCTATTTAGCCCAAGTAAAACCTAAACCACTGTGATGATTTAAAGTATATATTTTGTAGAAAGTATTGGATTAAGTAAAAAAACCTGAAACTAAACAAGATATTGTGAACATAATATCTGCCGCACCCAATTTAACTGGGTAAAGTTAGCCAGCCTGATCACATGAGGCAGACCCAAAGAACAAGTCTTTGGGCAGTGCCCAAAGGAAACTGTGTAAGGAACCCTCTTGGGTCTCTTATTCACCATGCCATAATGTTCTTCTCTGCATTGCAAAAACAATTAACTAGTTCAAGACAATTGGCAAGCTCACATCATAGCAGCCTGCAAAACAGAACCAAGATCAATTGGCAAGCTAAGCATGGAAAGCAAGTGTGGGATTTGCTTGCAATAGCATTTCTTAAGTGTGAACAAGCAAATAATTAATAAAGAAAAAAAAAAGAAAAAAAGAAAAAAGATATAAACTAGGAAATTATTTTACATTGCCTCGATAATGAAAAATACTTTAAAACTATTCTTAAAAACCTGAACTAAAAAGTAATTCTTCAGTTTGCTTATTTCCTATTTTAAATTCAGGACCTGTCAAAACAAACTTTTGTAATGCTGATTTTGAAATCATTCTATAATTAATTTTAACAACTCCTATTAACCTGAGATTTTTACTGAATAACCTATTCCAGGCCAATTTAGCAAATCTAGCAATAGCTCTAGTGTAAAAAAAAAAAAAAATAAAATTAAAAATTCCAGGAAAATATACCTTGTTTGTTTGTTTTTTTTAATGGTGCTTATTTCATTCAGAGAACTGATTAAATGTGAAATCCTTTGGTTCTAAATAAAACTTACAGTTTCATCTTGTTTATCATAATCTCAAAACATCTTCAGCAAGAGCTGGAAATTCTGAAACTGAAAGCATATTTGCAGAACTTTTCTTTCCACACTCTTCAATCATATATTAGGCAAAACTCAACCTTCTTTTATATGAGTGCCTGGAAAAAAATGTAGCAGTTTGACACATTTTTATTTTGAAATAATATTTATTTTAAAAAGAAATAAAACACTACCCTGATTTTCTTAATATTTCTAATCAAATTAAAAATAAAATGCTCTAACTGACCTTGATGTACAAACTAGGCACCTCAGAGATGCAGTTTAAGCACATATGACAACATCCAGGAGTGGTGAGAGAGAAAAAATACAATAAAAACCTCACAGAACTTCAGTGACTCAACAAAGTAAATCTATTCACTATCAGTGGTTACCTTCAGCAGAATTAGTGGAACAACTACATCACTAGGTCAGTGCAAGAACTTTGTTTCATACTACAAGCTAGAAAGCAAACAAACAGATAAAATAATTTTTCCTCATAAATGAGAAATTCAGCCTGTGGCCTCTTCAGAGTTTCTCATGATTTCATTAAATATGGTCCTGAATAAGGTTAGAGAAAGCAGTTAAAATTCTGTGTAAATAAAGCAGTCTTTGTCCTCCTGTACTTGCTTATCTATAGATTTCTCTGGGTGTAGCTGAAAATAAAATTTGGCTTTACTTCTTTTAACATCCTTAGGTAAGATTAAAAATCAATTTAGCAATAGACCACATAATAATATGCTTCTACTAAGCCAAAAAACTGAGATTCAGCATAAAATTCTGTAGCTGAAATGCCACTGTAGGGAGCAGTGAAGAGTAACTCCAAGTAAAACATATTCGAGATGAAACAATAAACTCTTCAATTTTATTTACTATAGACATAGAAAGTCAGTACCTAAGCCTATCATGAGGAAGTATGTATATTATGAAAGGCAGTAAATAGAAGTGGCCACATTTTTCCACAAGCCCCCATATTAGATAGCACCACAAAGCACCAGGTCTAGGTAGTAAAACCTGTTTTTCTGACCACCCCTACTAGAAGATCTTGGTGTGAGTGTTAAAACCTGTAATTAACATTTTTCTTTTCATAGTTCCCTTTTTTTGGTGTAACTGACTCTTTTCGTAGTCTGACACGTTTCAAACCACCATGGTTGAGAACTTATTTCACAGCAACATCAAAATATTCCCCTAGCATAAATGTTGAAAACATACATCACTCTGTATATAGGTAGCAACCTAAATTCAAAGCCTTGCAAACTTCAGAACTGCTGTCACACAACCCTGAATAGTTACAGCAGTTACACAACATCTCTGTTCAATAAATCTAAACAAACACACAAGTACTATGGACTTATAATGCAATATTATAACAAAAGCCTATTTTATGCAATGCATTGTAACCATGTATTGTGTAAAAAAGTTTAAGAGAAGACCATAGTTCTGGGCAGGACTACTTTATGCAAATATGACATTCTCTGAAAAGTATTTTGTTCAAACTTAGTAGAAGAATGTGGTAAGAAAACTTCCATCACTCTCACTCTATATTCCCGTTCCATGACAGCCAAAGGTGTTTGTAGGAAAAGAATATATTTAGAATTTTATACATACACACGGGTAAGTTAAAGGCATCACAGCTGAAAGTTTCCAGTATAAATGTATAGGATTCTGGCAAAAAGGACTCTAAAATATGTCACAATCAGATCTGTGATAAAGAGGAAAGACATGAGTCCCCTTGGAACTCATGAAATTCAGTAACATACATAACAGCACAAAGTGTAATATTTTTGTCCCGTAATAGCCGTTACAAGACCAAAACTAGAGCTAATGTCTAATTGGAAGGTTTAGAATAACCTAATATCAACTGTATCAAAATATTAGTATTTCATTTAGAGTTAAAATACATTAAGAAAATGATCACTTCAATTCCACAACAGATAAATATGCTACTCCTGTTACACTGGCATTTCATAAATAATTAAAAGAAAAATATGTAGGATTTCTGCTATAATAGATATTCATGGGTATTTAATTTCAAGCGTTTAGTCTCACTGAGTAAACAGCAATTCCTTTAGGGTCAGACCCTGTATTGTCAGTCTACACTAAAACCACAGAAGGACTTCAACAGCAACCGCACGGAACAAGCCATACGTGGAACAACTTTTCTAATGCAACACGGAGATCACAAACATGACCCTACCAAGACAGCAGAACCATCACTGGCCTGAATGGAGCTGGGTTTTTTTTTTTTCTAGACTCTATGCATCTTACAAAAAGCAACATAATCTTTTCTTTCTGATACCATGGAACAGTTCTCTGTTGGGGCATGATTGGGTATTTATGAAACGGAGCTATCAGGTGTTATACACAGCCTTTCAACATTCTGAGAGGTAGGAAGTAATTCTAGAATACAGGGTTAATACCTGACCTACACACAAACGCATCCCCTACAAGTATGTACATTAACCATACAACATAATGACCATCCTGGTAGTCACCAAGCATGCTTGTGCCTGAACATACATACATACATATACAAAGCTATGTAAGCTTAGTGTTTTCTAAATTGCTAATTATCAACCAGCAGAGTAGACTTTGGGATTCATAGACTTGAATTCATAGACTTTGTCCTGAATGTGCACTGCATGGCATGGAGGTGATCTGCTTAGTCATGAGGGAAGAGGGTGGCTTATGCAAGTCCACAAAGCATCATCTGCTAGTCCAGTCCAGAAATTCACAACCCTTTGGAGGAATTTACTTATCTGTCCCATTCAAAGCAGGTGCTTTTTTTTTTTTTTGCTTGTTTTTGTTATTGTCTTTTCTATTTTCAGTGAAACTACAAAGTAAAACCAGCTGTACTTAGACAACATGACACTGCTAGAAGTTGTTTTAGATTTTTTTTCTGTAAATTTGGGGATCTGCTACCACACATACACCTGACTTTTTTTTTTTTGCACTTGTCACAATACAGATATATTACCTCTGTAACAATCCATTACTGTTGTAGGCATAAAACAAAACATGGACATTTAAAATTAGTATTTCTGCATCAATCCCACTACTACCTTGTGTCTCCATGGTAAATGAGTAACTATCGGCATTCTCGTGTCACAGATCATAGACAATCTTCCTATTTGAGTGAGATGACAGCCCCAGTCTTGACTGGGCTGCTTGGTACTACAGCAACACAGGTAATTAAAAATATCTGTATAGTTCATGTATCATGAATGTTAATTGAAGAATGATGTAATTGGTTAGTTCAATTCTATAGAGTGGTTTAGGAGGGGATAAACAGGCCAAATAATATAATGGAAGGTGTGGGTGGATGGGAGAAAAATGTGAACCTCATCAACTTGACTTAAAATTGTGAAAGTTTACAGATATGAGGAGTGCAGACTGCTTTTATTTTTTCCCTTCTAAATTCAAAGAATAAAAGCCTCCAAAATAGTTATGTATTTGCCTTGTGATGCACTAAGAGATGACATCTTTGTAGCAACAAACAAGCTGCCCATGTTGCAGTAGAAGACATGATGCTGAAGTAGAAACTTAGTCTTTCCTATGGTTTCCACACGTTTTCTCCTTTGTTATCTCCTTATACTTGCCAGAATATCCCAAGCCCTCCTCACCACAGGTGCTAGGACTAAGGTGACAGTTCACTCAGCACCTACATTTTCTACATACTTTATCCCTGGAAGCTGAAAGAAAGCATAACTGAAAAGAAAAAAAATAGATGGACTATCCTTCGTTATTATAAAAAGAAAACCAAAACAAAACAAAAACAGGGAGTGGGGGGAGCAGACAAAAGAAATTTAGAGTTTAGGATTTAAAGTAAGAATCAATTTATATTTCATATTCCTGGGAATTGAAATATCTGAAGATAAATCTCATGTCTCTTTTTTTTAATTATTTTATTTTTAATTCTGCTAGTCTGCCTTGGAAAGACCTCCACAGGAAAGAAAAAAAAAAAAGGAATGGAGTACTTCCCAAGTACTCTGTAAGAGTTAAATGAAATCCTTATCTATTAATGGGAAACCCCACCTTCTGTTTGGGACATAGGGATGTAGGACTTGACTATAACAATGTTCGCTTGCTTTTGATTATTTCTTTTTTCTTTTGTTTGGTCACAAAAACTTAACTGACACATAAAGAACATTTGGTCTAAAGTACCTGAAAAACAGATCCCTGCTGTTAAACGCATATACAACATTTTGGAAACACAACCGGGACTAATTAGTACTCATCATCTCCAATCATGCTAAATTCAGTAAGTTTAGCAGTGATTAAAAAATGAAACTAGTAGCAATAACTAATGGAAAGTATTGTACCCATGGCTTCAAAATAACATGGGATGGAGAATTTATAATTACATTTTAATTTCTCATTAGTAACTTCACTGGAAACTATTTTACAACATGCCAAAGGAGAAGACAGGAATAATCCTTGTGATGAAAATTAGTAAAAGAAACTCAAATTCTGAATACCAAATCTGCACAACTAGAGATTCACAATTCGGCTATGAAACTTGGCTAACAAATACATTCAACACTATTCTGAACAGATTCTATGTAAAAAAAAAAAAAAAGAATCATTAAGTGTACTTTTCATTGTTTAGCTGAGCTTTGTACAAGACAGAGTTTTTGTTCTACTTTTAAATTTTTCCTTGTTTTTACAATATAACTTTCTTTAAAATTAATTTTATTAGCCATTGCTATAAGTAGAAAATTATACTGTTGGTAATTGAAGCTGGGCCTAAATATATTTCAATGACTTAGAAATGGACTTATGGCTGTTTTAAAAAGTTCACAGAAGAGTCAGGTCTAGAAGCAGTGTTGATTCTGGGTGTTCTTATCAATACCATAAGGAACATGAATAGTTTTAATTTTCTTCAGTCAAATTCTAATATTTTGCCACCTTTCTTTTTATTATATTTTATTATAAGAAATATAAATTTATATCAGGAGAAAAACTTATTTATATCTTCTATATTGCAATGGAAGTTTCACTGAATGCTGATGTTTAATAAATCGTATTATCTGGGAATTTGACACTGAGACATTTCTAAGAAACACATACTAAAGATTATTTACAGACATGGAATATCTGAACCACTAAGAAATAATGACATATTTTACAAAATTTAAGCCTAAGAACATTCGAATTCAAAGGCTGCCTGTGTAAAAATACCTTTAAATTCTATTTCTGATTGGTTATCATTCAAAGTCTATGCCAACTATTATTTTAACTCTCATTCCCCTTGACAAGTCCATGCTCATATTTTGCCACATACCTCAACACACTGCTAAGAGTGATTTCTTATAATCTCATAATTAAATCTCTATGCATTTTTGCAGCTAGCTTTTTTTTTTTTTTTTTTTTTTGGTGACAGACAAAGAGAATGACGATGTCAAACACACGACTTCATGCAACAAATTGTGATAATAACGGGAGCACGACATATGAAACTTCTTTTCAAAGGACAACACTGAGTAGCATACATCTTAGTTACATGGTGTACGCCGGGAATTTTTAGTTAACTTGTAACAAATCACAGTAACCTTTTAAATGGTAAATTACTGATTAAATTATGGGCTAATTGGTACCAGAAGGGAAAAAAAAAAAAAAAGAAAAAAAAAATAATTGTTTTGAATGGTCATTTTTTAAAAGGAACATTGCAATCCACAGCAAAAACTTGTTCAGAGATTGGGTAGCAAGTCACAAATACTAGTCTAGCCCAAAACCCCAGTTAGTCCAATTATAATTGATCATTCTGATTTAAAGGAACTTGGACGCTGCACCACACGAAGAAATTGATCATTTCCTGATCTTTTTAATCAGAATAAATACCAGTCTTACATCACTGATACTAATAAATACATCCCTGTTAAGTCAGCACTGTATTGTCGTGTGTACACAGCGCCACAAAGTTACAACACCACAGGAACTTACACTCTCCAGTTGTAGAATACCCTGGAGAGAAATGACACCAGGAAGATTACAAAATTCTCCTGCAAACCTGAGGCATGCCATCAAGACATGCTATATTTCAACATAGCATCTCAGTCGTTGCAGGCTGAGAAAGGCTCCCCGGCTTTCTGCTATTGAGAAATTTATGAGAGAAGAAAAAAAAAAAGAAAAAAAAAGCAGCAGCCTGTTCATTCATGAAGTGAATCAGGCAGGTGAGAGCCAGCACTTCCCTGCCCGCTCCTTTCCCCGAACGCGGGTAGTCCTGCGCTCTGCCCCTCGTCACCGCTGCTGGACCCATCCCTCCCCATCCCCTTCAGCTCTGCAGGGGGCAAATCTCCCCTTCTCCGCAGGTCGCACTCTCTTCAGCATCCTCCCATTCTCAGAACCATGACTGACCCGGACGGGTCGCGGCTCTCCAGCCCCGCTGTCCCCAGGCAGGGTGCAGCGTGTCCGCCGCCCGCAGGTACAGCACCATGGACACAGCGCCCGCGTTCGCCGCCAGCCCCGAAGCTCCCGGGCCTGGCCCGCCGCCTGCCCGCGGTGCCCTCAGCACACCTGGAGCCCGCAGCTGAGAGGGGTCCTCCCCAGCACCACCTCCCTCCGAGCCCGCCGCGGAGCGGCCTCATGCCCCCACCCCGGTCCCGGCAGCC
>JANHGL010008175.1:0-82741 GCA_024611195.1 Ceyx melanurus | reverse complement strand
AATATTTTTATTTTTTCATTATTTTATTTCTGTGTAGAAAATAAAAATATTTATTTTCATGTAGAAAAGAAATTGAAATCACCAAAATCAGGAGCACTGTGTCCAATCCACCCTGTGCTTCCTGAGCTATTCCTCTTTTCTGTGCTTATGCAGCTAGGGAGCTGAGCCTCCATTTCTTTGGAATCCACTCAAATCCTTCATTTTCCTGCTGTTGACCCCTTTTGATTGGGTTTTTTCAAGCTGGATGCTGTTGGCTAGGAACATTTCAGATGAGTGCAAGAAGCTGGGGTTAGATCTCTCTTAACAAATGGTGGTCAGGGAGGGTAATTAATGATCTTGTTAATGATAAAGCCTGGCCTGCCCACTCCTGCAACAGCCTGAATGGCATGGTGGGGTCCTGTTTAATTAGCAAGGTGATGTGCTAATGAGAAAGCACCATTAGATGCAGCAGAAATGAGGAGTGAGCTCCTCAGCTGCAGCTCTGTGTCCATTATGGAGCTCTCCCAATTGCCTGCTGGGAGGATGCATTTAGGCAGCTGCCCTGGGACTGGTGGTGAATTCAACCAGAGAATGCAGGGTTTGGCTCCATTTACACCATAGGTATTTTGATTTTTAAGCTGGTTGAAGCCCAAAGCTATTTCTGGTGCTAGAGAGGTTACTTTGTAAAGCTATTCTAGTGACTGAAATATTTTTTTTAATATATATTTTTAATATCTTTTTAATTTCCAGTAGAAAAATTCCATCCCTATGCATTCCTTTTCACATGCATGTGACCAGAAGGATTGTGCCAGTTAGTCTGAGGCCCCTAGGGAGTGGATTTTGTTTGCAGTGGATGCTCAGATGAGTTCATCACCAGGTCACCTCTGCTACCTGTCCCTTAGGAGGAACAGCCACAGTTCTTGGGATGTTTAAAGAAGGAAACAGGTATGTCATGGGAAGTCTTTGATGTGACAGTGAAGTTTTCTTTTTCAGATGCTTTCAGTTGTGTTTGATGCTCCCAGCTGCTCAACAGGGGAAAGAAATGTTAAGAAATATTTAGGAAAAACTATGAAAATATCAGTTTATTTTTGGGTAATCACAGCCTCAGAGTTGAGTACTTCTGCAGAGGCTGGATGGATTTGGATCATTTTAATGCACATAAATAACTGTTGGAAGAAGAAATTAGATATTATCTTGTACTGTGTTTAAAACTTCTGTTTTAAGAGTGTTGGTTTTTTTTCCCCAAAGTACATAATTTCACATTTATGCCATAGCTATTAGAGAAAGATATTTTCTGCTATTTTTCAGGTGTGAAATGGGTTCCTGATCACTGTTCTAGACATGTGCATGTTAGTTGCATATGCATTATTTAGTTGTATATAAGAAAATAACCTTAATAACATGTAAACTCTGTGGTGCAGCAGTTCAGAGAGCTCCCAGCCCCTCAGTTCTGTCTCAGCTCTCTGCTGCTTAGCACAGCATGTTAATTAACTGGTGCTCATCACTGCAGAGTGGGCTTTGTGCCACTGGCTCTTTGCTGGCCTGTGGTACCTCTGATGTTCCTGAAACCCCAGTGTTTGTAGAGAAGATATTAGAAAAACCAACTTGGAAGTGGCTTATTGAAAGCACCAGTTTCCAGGCTGGGGTGAGTGCTGATTGAATTGGAAACGAGTTAGCAATTGGAGTTAATTTGACCCTGGGCTATGCCTCTCTTGCATCAGAACACCCTTGCTGGCTCAATAACCTCCTCAGCACCCACTGCTGCATTAGAGGCATTTTGTTTGTTTGTTTTAGGGGATGATTTTCCCTATAAGAACAGTTAAAATCCCTTGCTGTGGAGCTCTTCTGGTTCAGGTCACAGTCAGCAATAATCATGGGGTTGGGAGATGCTGGTTGGAGTAGAAACACTCAGCTCTTGGGTGAAACACTTCCCTTCTTGGGTGTTTGCCATGGTTTAGTTTGTGTGCTGGGAGCTTTGGTGGGATGCTGCTAAAGAGCTGTGGGTGAAGGTTGAGTTTTGTGTGTGTTGCTGGCAGGGATCAAAGCTCCCAATCCCTGCTCTGTGTGTTGGTGCTTAGCAAAGGTCAACTCCAAACACCCCAGTGGCCTGGGGCAGCCTTCTAGCTGGTCTCTCTGCAGCTCCACACTCTCCATCTCAGTCAAGGGAGTGGTGCTTTGAGCTTGGAGAGGAAGATTTGCTCACCAAAAAATTGCTTATTCAGGTCTTCACACAATATTGAACTTAATAGGTGTTCTTTAATTGAATGGAATAATTTCATCATTCAAAAATGTGGCTGATGAACAAAACTCATTATTCCTCTCAGCAACAGGAGTGTAGCTTTATTCTATTTTGGTCATATTTAGCATTTCTTGGAATGCACAGCTTTGTAGCATGTGCATGTAAGAATCTCTGCTGCAGAGCAAAGATCATCACTTTACTGTTCAGTGCATGCAGAAAATGCAGTTTCATGCATGTGATAAATCTAATTTCAGGGAGATACTAAATTCAGAGGAACCCAATCCCTCCAATACCCATCCCTCTGAGTGTGCTGCTGACAGCTGTGCCCAGGTTTGCTGTACAGGATTCCCTGCTCTCAGAGACTCTCTGCTGTTCAGTTTGCAGGGCAGTGTTCAGGTGGACCCTGTCATTAATCCTGTTTACAGCCTGGCTCTGTGTGCTCCTGCCAGCTCAACACGGGGGTCATGAGTCCTGCAAAGACAGCAGGGACCTTTTCAGGGGCTTTTGCTGATGGGAGGGAAAAAGTTGCTTAGAATGTCTTGGAGGAAATGTCTCTTGGAGCATTTGAGGTCACAAAGACATGTCAGCTGGAGGGGAGGGCAGGAAAAAAAGGGGTTTATTCTGTATTTGAATGGTGGGAGTCTAGCAATAAGCAACTCAGGCTTGTACAGATGCTCAGTGACTGGGGAAAACCTGCAAGAAAATGAACTGAATGAAATACCTAGCAGCTTTTTCTAATGTTGCCCTTGTGTGGACACCCTGCTCTGGTCTGTCCAGCTCTGGACTGCTGCAGGATTCTGATTGTTTGATTTAATAATCAAGCTTCAATTCTAAAATGATAGAAACCTCTTTCCTAGTGCCCTAAAGTTGTGTTAACTCAATTATTAGATTTATAGTAATATCTATTAGATTAAAAAAAAAAAAAAAAGAAAACCAAGCCTAAATGAATAAATATCCCAGATAAAAAAAACCCTACAACCAAAAAAAGCCAATCCCAAAGCAGAAAGCAAATCCAAACTAAAACCTACTCCCTCCTTCCCTGCAAAAACCCTCCTCCCTCCTTCTGGATTCTTTCAGCAGTTGTTCATTATTTCACTCTCAGGGGAGCCTTGTTTACATGGGAGGGGAAAAATGTTCCAATGATGTTAGAATAAATCCATATTTTATTGGAAAGCAATGAAGAGAGGGTGATGATTGTAATTTGAAGAGAATCTTCACACACACACTTTAACACTGTGATTTATGAAACCTCTTTCATTTGTTTCTTCAGAAATAAATCACCCAGTATATTGAATAGATATCCAATTGGTCAGATTCTTTATCTATCTAACATTATAAAATATGCTAAATGGGAGTATATCTATGTGGGCAGTAAAGAAAACATATCCTGCTGTATCTAAATTGCATAAGCATGTTACTCAGAGTCCAAATATGCTTTTAAGTGACAGAATAAGCATCAGAATTGTTGTGATCAATAAGGTGGAGTGTTAAACCCCCGTGCTGTCCCCTTTTCAAGCCAGAAAGTTGCTTTTTGCCTTTCCAGACTCCTGCAGGGCTGGTCACAGGGCTGCTGTGTGCTCAGGGTGGAATAAAAGTGTGGATGAGGCTCAACAAAAATGCTGAGTGCAGACAGGGAAGAAAAACTGGAATTCTTGATTGTGGTGAAGTGAGGTGAGCTGGGAGGGAGGTTTGTGCTCTGCATAAAAGCTGGTCCCCATCTGCAAAGTACCAGCTCTTGTCCTGAAGCAGGATTGTCCAAAAAGGTGCATTTGAAACTATGAAAAAAACCAAAATATTCATCACTTGTTCTCTGGTTAATAACATTCCCTCACAGGTTTTCAGTGATTGGTTGTTTGCTTTGGAAAGCAGCTATTTCCATCTTTTTCTCTGGCTTTAACTTCCAATCAGTCTTCAGTGCTAAAATTCCAGTGCTTCTGTGCCTGAGATTTTCTTTCTTTGAACACTTGCCACTGCAGTCTGATTTTTGCTCAGTTAGATGAATTGAGGAGATGATGTCATGATGTTCTTTATCATATTTATGCATCCTTTAAACAGCCTAAAATTGCAGGCATCAAAGCTGGGTGCAATATTGAAGCACCATTTCACCCAGGGTACAACTGGGGGTAAAATCACTCCCTGCTCTCAGTAAATTCTTACATATTTCTCTAAGGATGCAGTTATTTCACCATAGCATCATATCCTGGGGCTCACATAAAGTTCCTGGATGGTCTGAAGTCGTTTCCAGAGGATCTGATTCCCTGATGTGTGCCCCAGTTTGCAAAGTGTGCCCAACAGTCTCCATTCCTCAAGGTGTAAAATCTATCTGGCCATTAAAAAATGGACTTTTTGGAATGGCTCAGCATGCTGAAATGCTCCAGGCCGTGCTGCACTGGTGCCCTAATACCATCATTATTTACATTTTCACTGGACTTTCTGTCATCTGTCTGATTTGTAGTGATTTTATATTTAATACCAGCAGAAATTGTCAATGAGGGACAGCAAGAAAGTGTGGGAATTACATGTGAAAAATGAATCATCTGCCTATGGAACTGAATAATCAAGAGAGAAAAAAGCCTAGTTCAAAGGAAGAGATGAACAGGGGAAGATTGTAAGTTTCTAACAATACAGCAAAGGAATGAAATGAAGTTCAAGAATGGCTTGCAATGTGGAAATGAGGATTTTTACTCTGGAGGGGTGGACAAGGTATAAACAGATGTTGGAACTGGATAGAAAAGGGAAAGGGACTGTTGTGCCTCAGGTAGTTAGAAGAGCAAAAAATATAGAACAAATAATAGCTGAAATTAGATGTCCTTTGACCTTTTAAAGATCATTTTCAGCATCACCTTAGTAAATTTATTTTTTTATAGACATTTAACATACACCAAAAAAACTCCAGAATGTTTTTTTGGGGTGATAGTTTGGGAATATGTAAATTTTTTTTCAGTTAACTTACGCCACATCACAGAAATGGTATGTAGAATATTTTAGTTGGTGTTTGGGGTGTTTTTTTCTCCCACTGTGTTAAGGGAGGCAGCCTCTTGGTGCTGGCAACCTTGGCAACACCAAGGCTCAGGGGCTTGGAGGGTGAAGTCTCTACCTTCCTGTGTTGACAGCATGTGACATTGTCTGGGTTTCCAGTGTGTAACAGGATCCAGTTTTATCTCTGGAATCTTCTCCATTTTCTGGCTGTTCTTTCATTCTCCCAGCATTACAGAACAATCTTCCCCTGCCCCTGCAGACAGATGGATTCTTTTCCCTTGCCCAAAGGAGAGCTTGCTGCCTTGCTGCAGGGATCAATCCTGGTCAGACAGGATCATTCCCTGGAGGTGAAGTTTAGCCTCATGTGTCCATGGCATTGTTCCTGGACCAGGAATCCCCTGGCTTTCCTTTGGGAGGTGATGAGAGGCTGTGCAGAGAATGAATCGGGCTGAGCTGTGTGGCTGGGATTGCAGGACTGAACTCACACTAATGGCTTCTCTTCCTCTGCTGCTACAAGCAGTTACTGCCTGACATCTTCACAATCATTTTTAAGCTGTAAAATGCCATTTTTAAGAAATAATTTGCTTAAAATTATTAAAATAATAATAACTGTGGCCTCCGTGCTCTTTTGGCTGCAGATGTTTTGGTGACAGTGACTTCAGGACCTGCTCTTGGGAGAGACTTTTTGAGAAGGTGTAAGAACTGTATCACTGAGTTGGAAATACTGTGAAGATGTAAATGTTTTCTAATATAGATGACTGAAAATGCTTCAAAATACTAGTAAAAGAAAAGGAATTCCCTTTTAAAGACATGCACATGAATTTTTTGTGCCCTCTTACAGAAGCTAGCACTGCATTTTGGCTTATCTATTTTCACTTGCATAAAAAGGAGCAAGTTTAGGGTTAAAGTGAGCTGGGAATGAAGAGAAATTATTGCTGTTCCTTTCATTCCATCAGAGAATTCCCAAGCCAAAGCCTGTTAAGGCTCCTGGGTGGCTGTGGCTTGCAGAAGGTGTGATGGAAAGCTGAGCACTGGAGGCTTTGGAGCCATGTATTTTACAGGCTGATGAGAATAATCATCCTATGAAGATTTCACTTGCATTAATAATGCTTTGAATAATGGTGTGATGGCTGCAGGGCTCTCCCAGATGGTATCAGAGGATTTATTATCCCATTGCTACCTGTGTATTTTACTTTCCACTATGTGGTGATTCTCTTTCAATTAGTCAGTTCCTTCCTTTTCCATATCACGGTTCAACAAAGTGATGTTTAAACCATGGCACACGATGAAAAATTCTTTATCCACACATCTATTCAAAGAAGGAGAGTGTTTCTCACTAGGAGAGCATGAATTTGCACATCACTAATTCTGGTTTTGTACTACCACTTGCCAGGCAAATTTAAACTTCCTAACAAAGGTGTCTTTAGGTGATGCTTAGACCATCATGGCTACATCAAAATACTGTCTCCAGCTCAGACACTGCTGCTGTGAGTGCTCAATTTCCACTGTGCTGCACTCTGGGGATAGGTGGAAGCCCAACTTCTGCTTCAGACCCAGCCCAGGAGCCTGGTGGAAGCCCAGCTTCTGCTGCTGCTGCTGTCCAGCCCTGCTCACTGGGCCCTGTGCTGCAGGGAGCTTGTCTCCTGGCTGGCCCCCTTGGCTGATGTGCATTGTAATCTTGTCTCATCCCATCTATTTTGTCCCCAACTGGCCTCACAGGTTTTTTTTCATGACTTCCCTTGTCTGGGGCTGTTGCTGGAGCCTGTTGCCACTGTACTGCCAGTGCTGGGGTCACCCTTGGTCCCTTCTCTCCATCCCTTTAGGAGCAGTCAGCTTTTGCTGCTCCCTGAGGCCTGGGAAGAGTAGAAATCCCCCAGGAGTACAGATGTGCATCAGGAAAAGGATGGAGTTTGTAGCTCTTGTGCAGTTTAACTGCTTGGAGATTGCAGCAGGACTGATATTTCAGCTGAGCCACTCAGAGTCATCACAACATAGCAGAGATTGGAGGCTATAACTGACAAAACCATTTATTCTTTACACTGCTGTGACTCATTAAATGCCAGTCAAGAAGAAAAAGCACATCTTGGGTGCACTTTCCTTTTGAGAAAAGCATCTTTTTTTTTTTTTCTTTCAGCCAACATTTTAAAGATTATCCCAGCTCCATATCAGCAGCATCCCCTTGCCTCTGAAGTGTCACTGCTGCTCCCTGCACTGGGGAGCAGCTTCCATGCTCTGTTACCCTAGATAGTGCTTCAGAGGAAGACCTGGGAGAGCCAGTGAGCCACAAAGCTCAACATTTGATCTGTAAGATTTTTGTTTCAAAGTGAGACTCTCCCCTTGCTGGGAAACTCAGATTTCAGGAGCCTGTGGTAAGATCATCCTGGGTGTGTTGGCTGGAGGTTGGCAGGCTCTGGTGTGAGGTGGAGATGTCTCTTGCACTGCAGGCAACCTCTGGAGACCTTCAGCAGCTGTGTGGTGCCATGGAAGGCACTGCTAAGGTTGAGATCTCAGATGCTGTTTCCTCAGTCTCCTGCCTGTCTCTCAGCTCTAAGATGAGAACAGAGCATTCCTAAAGCAGCTGGAGGGGAGAATGTCTTGACTGAATTTTAGGCTCTTTTTTTTTTTTTCCTCCCATCTCCTGCTTTTCCAAAAAGATTCCCAGCTTCCCTCTTCCCTTTTTCTTTTTTTCCCATCCTATTACTCTGGCAGCACATTCCCTGGAAACCACCAATTGGAAATGAAGCTGCATAGCTGAACCCTGAAATGACTTCAGAGAGAGAAAAATACAGGTATAAAACAACTGTTGAGCTTCCCTTGCTCTGAATGAAGTGCTGTGGCAGGGATGACAGGTCAGAGGTGAGCTGTTAGTGGATTTTTCCTGCTGCAGTCCTTTGATCCACTCATTTTTCATCTGTTAACAATTAGAGTTGCACTTTGATAACAAGTTTAATTTGACTGCTAATGATTATTGCAGAACTTGGGTGTCTCCATCCCCTTAGGAAGCTGTGGCCTGTACACAGCACAGGAAAAAAAGAGTGGAAAGAGAGCATGATTGAGTTTAAATGCAGTATTCATCACACTGCTTTTGCAAGTAATTGCCTAATTTCAGCATTATATGCTCCTCTATTAAACTCTGTTATATGTAACATTTGTCTTTATCTGCTGACTGGAAATAGAATGTAGAGTAACTCCTTCCTAGAGGAGATGAGGAGGATGCTCTTCACAGGAGCATGGTCTGGAAAGGGGGTGTTAGAAGCAGTTTATGGAATAAATTGGAGATGAATTGTTAGGAGCTTTTTTAACTAAAATAATTCTCAAAGTCTTAAAACCAAGAGGAACAGAACATCCCAAAACTTCAAGTGTGAGATAACTGATGGTCTTTTATTCCAAGAAGTCCTGGTAGCAGAGGGATAGAAGAGTGCAAATGTGATGCACCTCTTTGCAAGGGATTTTCATGGGACTGTGGTATCCTGGAGAAATAAATCTGATTTACCTGCTTGACAAGTGGGGTGGAAACGACAGTTAAGAATGAAATATTACATGAATAAATGCAATATAAGGGGAAGAATCAGTGTGGCTTTTGTTAAAGGACCCTATGCCTTCTAAATCTCTGCTGGATTAAGACTTCTAAGTCTGATGTAATGGGTAATTCTTCCTTTCTTAGCACAGAAAGGTCCTCTTAATTTTTATAGGCTGAGTTTAATTGCAGCTGAATGCTGTTAAATTCACTAAATAAGGGCATACATTTGTTTCCCTGCCTTGTTCATGAGAAAAGGGAGAGAAGTCTCTTTTTCTTTGGAAAACAGTCTGAAATGTTAATATTGTTTCTCATTTTTTACTGTTTTCAGATGGAGGAGTTGTAAACCTGACATAAAACCTTCTATTCCAACTTTCCTCCTCGAGATACACATACCCTTGATGGTTTTAATGCTTAAATAAAGAATACACTTAAAAATCTTTAAAAATAAGATTTTTAACCTTTCCTTTTGATGGGTGAAAAATATGTGCTTTAATGGATGGAATATTTGCATTGGTGGGAGCTGTTCAAATTGGGAAGTGTGTAATAAAAGGACATTTCAGCCCCTTTGACATCCCTGCTAGGAGGTGAATTTCATCCACAGCAGTCACCAGAGCAATTGTTGATTTCCTCTTCTCACAGTTCTCTGGGCATTGTCTTAATGTCCCAGTTATAAATATCAACTGTGGCTTTAATTTATCCTGTATAGGAGGCAAAAAAAACAACCCCTCAAACAACCAAATTTCAATAATCCAGCAGCCAAATCTACAAGTGTTTGTGTACTTAACTATTTTCCAGCATGGAAGGTTTGAACCTTGAAAAACAACTTTAAATCCCTTCTACACAGCTTTTCTTTTGAAATAACCAAATCCAAACAGCCACACTTCCTAATTATTAGTTACTTCACCCAATTCTTGTCCTTTACACCTTAAAATCTTGTTATTTTTTTTCCTTCCATAACTCTGTACACTTGAGCAAACAGTTTTGCACTTTGAGGTCTACTTCAGTAGGCATTTATAGTCTTGATAGTTGTGCACAAAGTTTCACAGGCCTGGAGAAAAAAAGTATATTAAAGTGTGAGGTAATAGCAGATCATTTTTTGTTATATAACAAGGAAAGTTGCTAGAAAAATGTGCTAACTTTGGATCTCATGGAACTGATAAACGTGACAATGCTCCATTTTACACTGTATTAATATAATGGGTGTGGAAAGTGCCTGGGTAACCCAGAAATTATGCTAGCAACTGCCACTGGTGGTTGGAGAGATGCTAAATTCAGTGGCAGTGAATTAAAGATCTCCTCAGGCACTTGAAGTTTGACAAGGGAGAGGATGATTCTTCTGAAAGCTGGTCTGAGCAGAGAAGTCTCTGTGGGACACTTCCCTGCTTCTCTCCAGCTCCTCTCCATGGTTTGTTGGGTTTTTTTTACTGATTTGATTTTGAACATTAAGATCGTATTTGTCAAAGACTGAAATTTGGCAGCCTCTTGGAAAAATGAATGAAGCATCATGATCCTGCAGCTCACTGTCAGGGGATGGGAGGCTCAGATGCATCTTCCTATTTTGGCCACTCCAGGTGTAATTCTTTTAGGGATAAGAAGTGGTGGAATATGTGCACAAAACATGGATGGGTAACATACCTTCTAGGCTCTGGATTTCAGAGAATCTATTATGTCACTTCAGACTTGGAAAATAAACAGAGCAAATACAAAATGATTAAGGCAATTTGCTCTTTAGAGTGGCCAAGGAGTCATTTATATCTGTGGCAAAATCTAAGCAGTGTGGTTTTGACAGCAGCTCACTAAGGAAAGGTTGACAGAGTTACACTAGAAAAGGAGGAAATCACCACAGATCTTTGCTTTATTATGAGTAAAATATTGAATATTTATCTTCGAGATGTGTATTTTCCTTTCTCACAGCCCCGTTTTACTGCTGCCAGGAAGGGATCTCTTGGTCACTCCACTGCTCAGGGTCTTCCCTTTTCCCTTTTGTCTTTCTAACTGCTGACACAGTAGCAGTGAGCTGTGAGTAGTCCCCAGATGGCAGGACCTGGTGTATTTCTGCATTTCATTTGGTTTCTACTGGTCCAGCTCTCAAAGTCCCACAGTTCTCTTCAGTATTTCAGTCTTTTTATTGACACAGCCTTTTAAGTTGATTGTTAATGTGTTTCAAGAGCACACTCTGCCTGCTCTGAGTAAGGAAATGAAAGGGAGAAGTTTTGCTGGCATGTTAAAGAAGCCAATTATAAAAAGCCAGCAGAAAGGAAATGTGTGCAGGAGAGAGAGAAAATATGCCATGAGTCTTGGAAGGTAAAGTGGTGGAGAAGCTATAAAGAGTTTGGAGGTGGATTCCCAGAGAGACTTGATGTTTTTCAAGAGAGAGGGAATCAAAGCGTGCTTAAGATCAAAAAGGACAGAGTAATTAAAGGATAATGAGAGTCAGAGTGGAAAAGAAAGGTATTTGTGCATGTGTGAGAGAGCTAGACTTTGCAAAATGGAACTGGGAGATGAGGGTAAATTGGAGGGAACTTTTAATCAGTTTCTATCTCGAAGTTCAAGGTAGAGCAGCAAATCCAGCAGCATACAAATAAAATGAGCTGAAGAAGTTCAAAGCAGCCCTTGCTCCCACTTCTGCCACTGGTGCTGAGAGGTGAGCAGAGGGGAATGTGCAGGTTTTCCTGGATGGGGAATGGGGGATGGAGTCTTCCAGCTGAGATCTGCTGCCCCCAAACACTTCCCACCAGCAAGTCGAGCTCTGCCTTGCCCTGCTGAAGCCCCTTGGAGGTGAGCTGGCAGCTGGAACCAGTGGAGGTTGTGCTTCCACACTGAGAAGCTGCTAAAACCTGTTCTGCTCATTCACATGAGACAAGCTGGGCTCTGCTGCTGCCTTCCAGGGGTGGAAGCAATGCTGAAATGCTTGCTGCATTTTTGAGTGGTGATACTTGTACTTCCTTCTGAAATGTCTCCAGGATTGATTTCTTTCTACCTGCAGCTGGGAGTTGACTCTTCTGGTGACCCAGAGAAGGAAAGCACACAGAGATGGAGTCCTGCAGATTGACTGCACTAAGAGAACTGGTTGGAGGGGAGCTAGGAGAAAACATCCAGCTAAAATAACTGGAAAGCAAGGACTGGGAAAATGTTTATGCTAGGGCACAACTACATTGAAGAAAAATAGAGAACTGACTATTTTTGTTGTTTTAACTCATTAAAGCTTTTGGAAGGGATGAGTTTTGACATAGCATTGACATGCTGGTTTGGGGGGAGAAAAATGTGAATGTGGCCAAGCTGCAGAGTGGAATTAAAATTGTTTAGAAAGGAAAAAAATGGGCTGCACACAGCAATGGCCTGCAAATGGGAGTGCATTTGAATGATTTCTTTGCTCTCAGCAGCCACTCAGCTGCACATTAGTAGGAATAGTAACAAAAATTGCAGGTGAGGCATCGGGAGCTTGGATGGAAATGGAATGAACAGAGGAGTCTGACAGAGGGAATGAGGCTCAGAAATGGGAGTTCAGAGAACTAAAGCAGCAAAGAGAAGGATGTGAAGATAGCATTTGCAAAATGAACAAGAGCTGTGTGGGAAAACAAGCAGAGTTAAAGAGCAGGGAACAGAATGTGTGAATACAGAATACAGAGTCATTTGGCATGAAGAGCAGGGTAGAAATGCGGGAGACCAAGTGGTTGTAATTTTCCATCTCTCATTTGCAATATTTGGTTGAATTAATTTTGATTATGAGCACTTGTGAGCAAAAATGCATTAGAGGAAAATGCAGCTTAATCGGTGCTTATTGCAACTCATGGCAAAATAAATTCCAAGAAGAAAGGGCAAAATGTATTTCCTATGTTTGCTGGTGATCTCCCAGAGACTGCATTTTGGTGGAGTCAGGTAGTCTGTGTGTTGCCTTTCACTTCTGGGTAGAGAAGAGTCTAATTTCTCCCAGTTAATTAAGATCATGCATGAAAACTGTGAACAAACACGGGGTCTATTTCTGCTTCTCCCACTGCTCTTTGCTGTGATTGCATGAAAATTGCTTTGCATCTCTTTGCTTCACTTTTCCTGCCTGTGAAACAGGGAATTCTAATCAGCTCTGAGCTTTGCTAACAAAAAGTGCTACATAAGGATAAGGAATTATTATTAATAACGATACATATAATCGTATGGATAGTAATAATGCACATGTTAGGTTTCCATCTCTCTGCTCCTGGAGGATTTGCATGCCAAGAGGCCAGAGCTAAGCTTGGAGAACCTCTGGGAAGTAGGCTGCAGGTTTAGCAGCTCTCCATCAGGCACCCAGTGGTGCAGGTTCCTGGGCAGTTGAAACTGATCTGACTCTGCATCCCAGGCAGCAGCAGTTCTGTTGTTACCTGTCAACATGCTGCCCTGGAGTGGAGTTAAATAACAATTTATCTCGTGCTGATGAACTCCCTGTGCCCTGTGGATGCAGGAAAGGGGCTCAGAAAGTGCAGGCAGGAGCTGGAGAGCAGCAGCACCAGATGTGTCCATGGGAAGGTGACTGGAACTGGAAGGATGGGTCAGTCTAGGAATTTTCTCTCTTTGAGGTGAGCTGAAGCTCTCCCACTGCAGCTTGTCTGGGCAGGTGTCAAAGGGGAGCTGTCACTTCTGCCAGGTTTCAAGTGAGTAGCAAAAGAGCCACCAGCTCTTGGGGCTTCTGCTTGTCACTGGCTTCTTGGCAGAGTATTGGGAAGAAGGACTGGGAATATTTTGATCAATAGATGACTTTGAACAGAAACAGTTTTATGAGAAGCTTATGGAGCTGCATCTGTAGTTGGCTGGAAGTTGACATCACACATTCACTGTGAGGAAGAAGCTCTTTAAGGAAGGGTGAGCTCTGAATCCTGGCTGTGCCCCTACCTTGCTTCATTTTCCACTGGGAACTCGTAGCTGAAATCAATTTCCATAGTCTCAAGGGGATTGACCCTGCTGTGAAAACCCCTCTCAAACTGGCATGCTTAAATCTCTCCATGCTGATGGTTTGCAGCAGCATTTCCATCACTAGAGGAGCCAATCCCCCTTCAAGCAAACAGAAAAGCAGAGAACTGGAGGCAGCACCTTCCTGCTCCCCCTGTTTCTAGTTCTTAGAGATGGAATCTCCAGCCAGTGCAGCTCCATAAACAACTTTATCTGACACTGAGGCAGATGCAGCTTTTTGAAGTACAAGAGGAGTTCCATTGAGTGTCTTTTTTTCCTTATTTTTTCCCTCCCAAGCAATGGCTAAAAGCAGCTCTTTGGGTTAAAAATGCCTAGTGTGAGAAGATGGCATATGGCTGTTTGCCTGAGAAACTGCCTTGTGTTTCCTGAGAGAAACCCTCATGTGTTGGCATTGACTGTGATTCAGCTTCCCTGGGAGCCTGCCAGGATCCCAGCAGAGTGTTCACACCTACCCAAAACATGGCACAACTGCCAGCCTCGTAGTAGCAAGAAGCAGCAACCTGCTCCAGGATGGAACATGGACCCTTCCCAGCAGGAACAAGAAACTCCTCACCTCTTGTTTCAGCCATTAGACCACCCTTTAATAAATATTTGTAATAGAACTGAAGGTTTCAAGTCACATGGAGGCAGCTTAGGTGTTTGCCACTGCTATTAAAAAATGGTGTCCTCCTGGCTCTGAAAGGAGAGGTGCACTGAGCTCAGCATCTGCTTTCTGAAGGTCTGAATGTGCTTCAGACTGATGAAGAGAACATTCATTTCAGTACTGCCACTTCTCACTTGGGTCTCCAAGGATTTTTCCTTCAGCCCTTGAAAAAGCAGCTTTGTTTTGACCTTTTTTTTTTTCTTGCTGTCTGTAGAGCCAAATCTGGTTGGTTTCAGCTGAAACTCGGTGTACATCCCAACCTGAGGCTTGTCGAGGGAAAGTGGGAACAGCAATTTCTTGGCACTGTGGCTCATACCCAGTCCCTTGGTAAAGCCCTGGGAAGTACAGGACAGGCCATTCCATTGTCCTGGCTCCTCCCTGGCTGCAGCTCTTCAGGACTCACTGTTCCAGTGCATCACTCACACTCTGGGAGCAGGTTTTTTTTTCTCCTCATCTTCTTGTGATCAGCAGCTTCACTTTTATTCCATGTGACCAGTGTTCCCATGTCTCCTGATGTAATTTTTTTTCCTCAGGCAAGTGAAAAGCCATGACTTTGAGTCCTTAAAAGGTTATCTAGCATTTGCTTGTTTAAACTAACATTTGGGTATAACTTTAAAGAGTTTATTATGAATTTCTCAATGATTTTGATGAAGGCAGTGTGTAGATGATTACATAACAAGAACTTCAGTGGTGATGTCTCTTTCTGGAACCAATCACCTTGTATTGAATATAATCTCTTTACAGGTAGGTGTTGTCATGTCCCTGCCTGTCCTGGGGTGGCAGAGGCATCACGAGTGGTGCCATTTGAAGTTTGAAAATGGCAGTGATGCTACCAAAATGGATCTTGACTGAGTCAGTGAGCAGTGCACCAGTGCCATGGGAGACGTGGATTCTGGCAGTGGATTTTTCCAAGTGGAGCAAGCTTTTCAGAGAGGTAGAAATGTTGTGTGGGATGTCCTTCCACAGAGACAGGAGTTTCCATCTGTGAGATTGGATGGGACCATCTCCAGACCTTTGGCCATGGTGGGCTCAGTCGTGTGATGTTCAGTGCACCCTGGCTCTGCTCCAGCAATGCACTTAAGTTCGAATCCTGTGAATATTCCAGTGCCCCTCAGCTGGAGGACTGGGAGGGAGGCAGGCACTTAAGTTCTTTGTTGGATCAAGGCCACACTCTCACAAATCCTCCCTGCAGTGTGTCCTATATTAAAAACTGAGTGGTATTGAGGAGAGGATCAGTCTGGAATTCAGAAATATTATTTTCCAATCAGCTGTGTATGCTGTAAACTTTATTTTGGCTGGTTTTGGAAGGGGGGATCTTCTAGTGAGAACTGCAATGCTGTGATTCCCACAGGCTGCAGCTACCTGACAAGCAGCAAAGTGGAGAGAGGTCTAATTAGATTTCTATTTTACAAGAAACTGGGCTTGATTTGATGAGTTAAACAGTCTGACTGGTGCTCCAGTTATGAAACTAAACACAAGATACATCTTAAGAAGATTTCCTGTAACTGTCAAGGATTTAGCTGATGATTTCTTAATTCCCAGTGCAACATATTAAAATTAACTTTCTACCATCTTGCAGTTCCTCTGACATAATCTCCTTTTTTTGTCTCCTTTTCCTTTATCACATTTAGATGAAAAGCATCACCAGTCCCACCAGAGGCAATGGGGCCTAAACCAGTTTGTCCCTGTTGGAAAAGGACTGGTTTGTGGTGCTCTGAGTTTGTAAGCCATTCCCAAGGTGCTGCAGCAGTTGTGTGTCAATCACCTCTCCTGAGGGATTTTTAGAGGGGTGCAGTGACCCCCCAGCTTTCTCTGGGCAGCCCTGCCTCAGATCTCTGCTGCTGCACCCACTCCCCTCCCCTGCAGCTCCCCTTACCAGGGATGCTGGCTCAGGCTTCTGTGCCTGCTTTGGGACTGGAGGAATTTCACCTGTCAAGCATTCACATTTTCTTTTTTCTTTGTTTTCTGGACTGTTAGGTGGAGCAGATCCCCAGTTCAGCTCAACAGGCAGCCTCAAGCCTGGAGGCAGTGGCTGGAGGCAGGACGAGCAGCAGGTGACTGCAGTGG
This sequence comes from Ceyx melanurus, assembly GCA_024611195.1. Taxonomy (NCBI): domain Eukaryota; kingdom Metazoa; phylum Chordata; class Aves; order Coraciiformes; family Alcedinidae; genus Ceyx; species Ceyx melanurus. The sequence goes on along the minus strand of JANHGL010008175.1, from coordinate 66,370 downwards.
CTGCTGAATTTCCAAACCTAAGTTGTTTCACAGGCTGTTGACAAAAAAAAAGGTTGAGCTTCCCTTCACCTCCTGCACGTTTCAGCTTGTGGAAACAGGCTGGTCTGATTCACTCTGCCACCATAAAATCACTAATGCCAGTCTCAGGGGAGGGAGGCAGAAGTTGCTGCCTATTTTTTTGGCTTAAGCCCGTTGTGAAACTGCACCTCTGGGGCCATGTCTGTATCTGAGAAGATAAGAAATACATCATCTTTAGAAGTGCAGTTGACACATCAGATAGTGGCAGAGTAAGAGCTGCTGAGAGGCAGTGAATAACAGTGTCTCTGGTAAGGTAGACATAAAGCAGGAGTTCTGTGGAAGAACAGAGAGAAAAGGGATGTAGCATGAAACTCAGGCAGAGGGTTGCTGGTGGCAGACATGGAAACACTGGGACAGTAAAGTGATTAAATATGAAATCCTGAATCATAGTTACATTTTCTATTAGTGTATAAATCCTTTGAGTCAGGAACTTGGTTAGAAAGATGATCACAATACTTGAAGTCAGAGAAATAAAGACTTAGAGAAAATAAAAGAGAATACCTTAGGAGTATATGTGATTTCTATATGCATTGCTTTAGAATGTCCTGTTAAATTGGTGTTGTATTGAAATAATCATCAAAGCAAGGACTGCTTTGCCACAGGGAGCAATATTCCAAGAAAACAAACTGCAAATTGATGAATTTTAGCATTTCTAGTAAAAATATAACCAGCATCCACCTCATTTTTTGGTTTCTTAGTGGTACTGGAAAGTTAGGACACATTGGCAAGTTAGCCATGACATGATCATCAGAGTGTTAGCTCTCTACTTAACTCAGCATGGTTGTTGGTTGGTTTAGTTGGGGTTTTTTTTCCTTCCAAAGCAGGAGCAATCAGAATAGCAATGAGCCTTTGTGACCCTCAGTAGCACAGCCACTTAGTGCAGTGTAACTCAGATGACTTGTGAAATAATACAGACCCTGAAGCCCTCTAGAGGAAATACTAATTTTTCATCCTGTCCCTAGGAATTACTAAAGTAAGTCAAGGACATCCATTTTTTTGTAAATCATTTTTAACGTGGTTGCAGGTACCTGATGTACTTTTGAAGTTAGGATTTGAAAAGTGAGCATTGTGGGCAAATAGCATCATTAGATGTGTATTAAATGTCATCATAAGTTGAGATTTTCCAGTCCTATTTATAAATTTTTTTAGGGAAAAGAAACTGTGCATAGCACTGTCCATTTATCTGCATTGCCAGGTAACTGAAACTACATTTGAGAATGTAACTTGGTATCTGCCAAAGGGATAGTACAGGGAAAATTCAGTATTAAACAGCTACTGTGTCTGAGATCAAAATGACCTTTTTGTTTCTGATGTTCTTTACATTCTGCATGAGAGAGACTACCAGCCAGGGAGGCATGGAGATGCCTAAAAATTAGATATACAGAAGCAAGAATCATAATGTAACTTGTATGTAAAATATAGGAACCAATTACATGCATTTTCAGGTAAGTTATCAGTAGTTCGTGCTGTTTCAGGCCAATTACTTTATAAAATAATTAAGGTTGTGGTTTGTTTTGCAGAGCAATGGGAGTAGCACAAATTCTTTCACCCAACTGCATCCATGGCCATAACTTGGGTGCCTGGAGCTGGGGTTCAGCTGCCATGACTGGTTCCTGCTGGTGCTGGGGTTCTGGGGGACTGGGTGTGTTTTACTGGGATCCCCACTGAGCCCAGGTTGTGCCTCATCTGGAGGAGTGAACTGGAGCTTCTGGAGCAGTCCTGTGTTGGAAAACACATGGATGCAGCTGCCAAAGCTGAGGGGCAAGGTACCACCCTTTGCCCCTGCAATCCTCTTAAGGCTTCCAGCACTGGGCTGCCAGTTCCAGCCAGGGAAGAAGCAAATTGGAGCTTCCCTGTTTGCTAAATCCTCTTAGTGATGAAGCAGCCTGAAATTCTGCTGTGGGCTGGAGAATTAGCAGCAGAGGTAAGGTTTGCTCTTTGCTGCTCCTTGGATTCAATCTGCCACGGGCCACTTGTGTCACAGCTCCTCCAGCAGCACTGGCTGAGCCTGCAGCACCTCCCTCCTGGCTGGGAGCACTCTGCTGGGGGCTGAAACCCTTGCTGTGAATGCCAACACTTCCTTAGCATTCACTACCCTCATGCAGGAGCTTTTTGAGTTTGCTTTTTGTGATTTATAAAAGTCCTAAAGGGAGAACTCAGCCCCGGGATGAGCTGAGCTTTGTTTGCTGAGATGGGCTAAGCAGACAGGTTCACTCAGCCATTTACCCAGGTGGCACGAGGCATTTTCACTGGGAACAGGTAATACTCCCTGAAATTCAGTTGTCTGTGCTTCATGTCCTAGTTCCAGAAGTTCAGGAAAAATGGCAATTTAGGGCAAACTAATGACATAATGATTTAAAGATAATAGGTAAATATGATAGTCACATCTAGTTCACTCTCCTGACCTTCTTGGATTACCTCAGTCTTATTTTTCCACTGTTTTCTTATCACAGCTATTTGATTTTACCCATAAATCTGTATTTCATTTGCCTGCAGACTTTTTCCAGTAACTGTGTTTCTTACTCATTGCACAGCCTGGTCCTGCCAGAGCTTCCCAGCCACGTTACCCCGTGGTGATGCTGAAAGACCAGAGGACACCTGAAGTCTGTCTGTCTGTCACATGCCTAGCTCTCTGCCATATACAACAAATATGGTTCAGGGGGTTTATGGGCAGCTCTGGTTTCTGGCACATCACTGTTGCCTTTGCTGCTGCTCCTTGGCTGGGGTCTTCAAAGCACCTTCAGCTGGGTGCTTATGGAAACCAGGAGAGTAGCTGGGAATGGGCTGAGAGCTCTGGTTTAGTTCTGCTGTGTTACCTGTGGGCAGGTCTTGCTGGGAGCTTTACTGTTTCCAGTCTGCTGCTTCCCTGGCAGAGACATTTACATCCCAGGGGTAGTCCTGCCCTATGTCCTTTCTTTTCTTCATGCTGCCATGTAAAAGATTTTATCATCTTAAGCATATTAAAAAGTAATATTTCAAACACAGTATTTGTGAGTGAGTGACATCCTATGGTTTTGAAATGTTTTGTAATCACTTGATTTTACTTTTTTCTGTACTGGATTACCAATAACTGTATTGCTTTGCTGGGCAGATTAACATTTTTCTTATACATTGAGATGTAATCACATTATATTCATTTGACTATGTATTTCTTTAGATACGATAAAATTCTTGCCTGTTTCATGTTGCTTCACAGAAGTATTAAATCTTGGATAAGCTGTGGCCAGATCAAATAGCAAAACATCCAGAATTCAGAATTAAACCACAAAATAATAGTGATTTCAGTTGTAGTAATATTTTTCATCATGTAGTTGAAGCCAGAGACTTAATCTATCTTAATCTGATAGTGCAAGGAAAGTGGGAGTGAATAACAATTTCTATCTCTCATCCTGTTCAATAACAAGCACAATAAATTTGCCTGATACCATCGTGGAACATAACTGTGCAGAATAAAAATGGGTGAATGTAAGGAAAGACAAAAGCTGGTTTCTCCAGTAGGATTCACAGTTTCATTCCTTTCTTTTGTGATTTCTTCCCATTTACCTACTGTTGTTAGTCGCACAGAGTTAGTCTCAATAATAACCTGAACTCCCAGTTGGAATGAATATTTTAATTAGGATACCCTGAGTGTTTCCTTGAAAAGAAAGGGTGAGATGGATCAGCTGATGCAGAGCCAAGCAGCTGACCACCAGATGCAACTAAACAGCTCCTGAATGCTGCTGGGAAAACCATATCCAGCCTTTTCTGCCTCTCTGCAGCAGCCTCAGAGCTGCTGCCCCGTGGTTTTGGCGACTGTGGGAGGAATTGTGAGGCTGTGGCTTGGAGTCCAAACTCACTGAGGAACTGGGTCGTGGACTCGGTTGCTGGAGAAATTGTGTTCAGCAGAAACCTCATTTGTTTGGGCTTTTCACTGCAAATGCCTGCAGTGGCTTGGGCTAAGATGGATCATGAAATGTGTCAGGGAAGTCAAACAATTGCTGGGTCTGGGCACTGAAACATCTGCAGCACTTCACTGGATTCTTCTCAGTTCCCTCTTCAGCTCCTCACGAGTGGAGTCTCCCTTGCTTTGGAGTCTCCATCTCTGGAGACATCCCAGACCCGCCTGGATCTGTTCCTGGGTGACTTGGTCTAGGGGATCCTGCTCAGGCAGGGGGGTTGGACTAGATGATCTTCTAGGTCCCTTCCAACCCCTAATATCTGTGAATCTTGCTGGGCACCTTGGCCAGCTTCCCTTGGAGCTGAGCTGTCTGTGGCTTCCCTTTGGTGCTGTTACTCCCCAGAAGTGTCCCGTGGCTGGGTGTCCTGCCTGGGAAGCCCCAGCCCTGATGCATCAGTGGCACTGGGTCTGGGAACTGAGCTTCATGGAAAACCCAACTGCAGGCTCAGACTTACAGGGCAGGATTCATTTCACTGCTCTTGAAAAGCCTCCATTACACTGTGAACCCTGCCCAGCAAGGGATTTTTCTCTCTGTTGATCACTCAGATTTGTCACTTCAGTGTTTTTTCCTTCCTTCTCACCAGGGACAAGTGGGGAGGGTCTCTGTAATTTGTACAAAAGCTTGATTGCCATGATAATTTTGTATGCTGGGAAAGTATTTTGATTTTTTTTGAAGGTCACTCTGTGTTTAAGACTTTCCGGGGGGGAGCATAAGGTGGGTAAATCCTCAGAAGTTGGAGAAAGGAGCTTTCAGTTAATTTCTTTGTTGCTGTAGTTTTTCTTTTCAGGTCAGCCCTGGTGTGCAAGGGTCTGAAATCAACTCACCTCGTTGTCCTTAGGGAAATTAAACTTGATTTCCTAATGTTTTTCTTTTGACCTAAGAAAGGCCTTTTTTTAGTTAGTGGGTTTTGGTTTGCCTTTTGTGGTTGTGGGTGGGTTTATGTTGTGGGTTGTTTTTTTTTTCCCTGCCACCACAGCCCAGAAACACCCCTCAGTTTGTGAGGAAAAAGGGAAAATGTTTTCAGTTCCTATTATTCACAGGTAGTGAAGGCAGAGCTCTGTCGTGTGCTTCATGTGGAGGAATGGCCATTGAAGAGTGATGGGATATGCTTAAATCACATTTGATAAGTGCAGCAGTTTGCTCATTTGATACCAATATTACTTCCCATCCCCTTCCAAAACCTCCTCAGATCCTCTGAACTCTTAAAATATTAATCATTCCAGCACAGTTCTTGTCTGGGCAATATAGTTATCTTGGAGAATTGCTGCCAAAAAGACACTGAGATTATGGGAAATCCCATTGCTTTGGATGTGCTAAAAATAAAATCAAATTGCAGTGATGATGTGGAATTGCCACGGGCTTGGCTTAGGGGATAGATCCTGGGAGGCTGGTTTGGGGATCAGACAGAGGCTCTCACACTGAGTGTGATGTTTGTCTCCAGGAGGGGCAAAAAGGTGCTTGTATGCTTGGGAACTGCCTGGATTTCTGCATTTCCCAAGGATTATGCCCCTTTCCAGGAGGTGCTTGTGGCTGAGGAGTGAGATGAAAATCCATTTTTTTCCCCAGGCACTCTAAACAGGTTGCTTTTTTTTTTTTTTTTTTCTTGAAAGGATTTCAGAAGTAAGAGATGATATTTGAGTCAGCTCAGTGTGAACATGCTCCTGAGGATTACACCTTCACTTAACTGGACTCAATCATTCCTGAAAAGCTTTTCATGTCATTGACAAAAAGTCCCCACCTGATGACTTGATGTGTAAGAATTGGCAATGATCTCTGTGCCCAAGCCAAATGTATAAATCAGAGGGGGGGTTTGAGAAACACCCCTGGCCTGATGTGTGGATTTAAAACTATTTTAATCTTCCCAGTTAACTGCTAAATAACTGCTTCATATACAAACTGCCACTTTATTTATTAAAAAACTTATTTTAAAATAAGCATCAGTTCTTTCACTTTCTCCAGCAACTATTACTTGGATTGAGCCAGTAGATGCTGTCAAATATTGGATATATTTTAGCAGATCTGCAGGTGGAAAGTGAAGGTTGTGACAGGATCTGAAATTTGTGCTGCCTTCCCTAATTAATTAGATCATATCCAGCAGAGAAATCAGAGTTTCCTTTTTTTTTTTCTGCTAGCAAATAGCTCATGTTCTGGGCTTGCAGGTTGCTGTGCTGAGGAAGAGAAGCCATTGGTGGAACCAGAGGAGATCTCTCATGTTCAGTCCTGTTTATCTGGAAGGTCCTGTGTGAGGTCACCTGCAAAACCCAGCAGACACCAACCAATATATTGCTTTTCCCAAGGTTCCACTCCTGCTTCAACAGTCACCTTCTCTGTCTTTTCCCAGAGCGCACACAGTTTCTGCTTGTCTTTGCTTGTCTTCTACCTTTTCTGTTCCCTCCTCACACTGCTTCTGTCCTTTTTTTATTCTTCCTCCTTGTCACCCAGAGGTAGTTTCAGCACAAGCTGTTTTCTGCTGAATTATGAGGTGACCCTGGTGGCTCCCAGCTCTGCTGCCCTGCTGAGCTGGATGTGCTGGTGCAGGCGTGTGCCTGCTGTGCACTCTGGTGATGCTGGGCAGCACTCCTGCCCTCACCAGCAAGTGCAGGCACCGTTTGCATTTCTCTTCCCTGAAGGACACAGAGCTTCAGTGGATTTGCCCCAGCATCCAGCACACACCCCCTGAGAATGGACTTCTGTCTCCCTTGCACCGCAGTGATTGATTCTTCCCAAGCCACCACCGTGCAGCAGCAGAGATTGGATTGTTGGGTGGCTTTTATTAGTCACAGGAGAGACATTAATGGGAATATTAATGAGCTGTGGGCAGCCCAAAGCAAGATCCTTCTGCACAAATGGGGATGGTTTGGTGGTGACTTGCAGATTTTGCCCTTTAGCCCCAGATTCCAGAGCCACTCGTGTCTGTGCCTGAGTTGCATCAATTGATATTGATGAAAAATTGGAAACACGGACTTTTGGACTTGGAAATGACTCTGGGGATGGATCACAGGTGACAAAGTTCTTGTCACCACGTGTGTGTGTCCCCTGTGTGTAGCAGGGCAGCTCTTTGTGCTTTCATGGCAAACAAACCCCTGCTTGGTGCCGTCAAGAGAAAGATTCTTTTCATCTCAGTGGGTCTTACACACACAATATGTTGCCTTGCTTTTCTAATGTGACTTAATACTTAAATCAGATTTTGGTGAAGTTTACAGAGGATTTTTTCAATAACATGTTGGTTTGCTTTGTTGCTTTAGCGATTCCTTGTGATTCTTAATTATGCTGTTCAGAAAATAAGTATTTTAAAGCTAACTGGTTTTTCTTTTCCTGCCTTTTCTCCCAACTTTTTTTTTTTCCACCTCTTTTCTTTTTCATGTCTCCTTTATTTAGGCAATTTACTTCATGCCTCACTTAACAAATTGGTTTATAGTAAATATATCAGAGATTCTTGGTTTTCCTCAGAACATTTTCCTAGTCCTTGTGGATGGAATAAAGCTACTTATGCTTCAGAATGAAAAGAGATGATGTAACAGGTTTCTCATCATGGCTGTCAGGTCTCAGCTGTAAAACAAACATGTTTAAACCCTCTTCCTTGAATTAATTTCTTGCACTGTGAGGGATATATTGGGTAGTTCCAAACTGCATCCAGTAGGAACAGGGATGTGCAGGGACAGGGCTGCAGGCCCCTGTTTCTTGCCTAACTCTGGCACCATGGAACTTGGGGAGAAAGGATGAATTCTCTTCACTTCCACCTGGAACAGAGCTGATGCCCCTTCTGTGGAGTTCTGCACCTCAACTAATTGCATCAAGAGCACTGATGAGGCACTCCAGGAAAGAAATATTCCAGTTGGTTTTGGGGAGTCCAAATGAGCTCTTTCTGTCCCCAAATCTGATGGCATCTTTGAGATCTGTGCTGACAACAGTTCCAGCCATGGACAAAAAGGAAAATCCTGAGAGCTGAAGCCTTGCTCTGTGCCACCTCAAAATAAACACACTGCAGGAAGAAGATGACTGGGATGCAGCCCTTCCTTCCTAGGGCTGGAAAGCAGAGAGGGATGGACAGCTCTTCTTGTCTGGGGGTGTTTGTTGGGTGGTGCCCAGGCAGCCAGGTCCCCTCCTGAAACAGGGCTGTGTTCTGCTCTCTGCACCACTGGGTAAAGCCTCCTGAAGATGCCCTGGGGAGCTGTTTCAGAGCAGCATGAAGAATACAGATCTCATCTTTTGCTCTTCTGCCATCTACTCTCTCTGGCACAAAGGCACATTTCCTCCAGCTGGCTCCATGGTTTCCAGTGGCTGCCACATTCATCTGCTCTTTTCCAAACCTTTATCACCCCACAGCTCCTTTCTGGCTGCTTTAACTCATGTCCTCCACTTCTCTTCAAAAGCATTTCTGGTATCAGATTCAGTGAATTTTCTGGTGAATTTAAGTCAAATATTCACTAAGAGCAAATGTGCATCTCCTGAGGTTTGGAATTTGCTCTCATTGTTTCTAAGAACTGCTGTTGAGCAAGCAGGGAACGAGGTGGAGTGGCTCTGAATTTCCCAAGTTCAATAATAAATGCAGAACTTGCAGTTCTCTAATTCATTATTGCCATCTAAAACCAACCCAGGCTGGAATAGAATGTCATAAAGCATTCATTAAATCATTTAAACCCAAGAAGAGACCCAGAGAAATCATCTGCTGTTTGCAGACCATTCTGGAAGCAGCAGGTTAGTTACCACCAGGCTGCTGATTTCAGTTCAGCAACAAGCAACCAACCACCCCAGAAAACCTCAACAGCTTTCTGACATGTTTCTGGTGAATTTATCTTCTTGTTTAACTCCTTTAGCTTTCCTGTATTAATTTAGAACGTATTTCTGTTAGTCATTGCCAAAATGCATCCTCTGAGTACCTAAAAGGACCTTTTGTGGGTCACAATATGTTGAAATAATTGTAAATTTATCCTTAAGGAGCCTGAGGTACATAAGAGAATGATCTGTTTCCTTACATTAATGAAGACAACACGAACTGCTGCTTTATTTCTATTTATATTGTGCATGAGAGGAATTTTAAACAGAAATGAGAACAAATTGATCACTGTTGCTTTCATTTTCTTTATATGCATTGTGGTTTTTTAGTGCTTGTCTAGACATTTTCTCCTTAATTTAACCATACTGCTAACTTCATGTGTATTTTCTAGAAGGTTGCACATGGAAATTATGATATTTTAAAGTTTTTTATTCCTCAATCATCCATACTGGTTATTTCTATAGCTTCTGACTGCTTATAGGTTTTTTTTTTAATGGGTCTTGGGTTTACTTGCTTCACTGTAGGACAAATGATTGAGAATCCAGGGGTTCTACCTAGAAAATGAAATGATTGCAGCTGGATTTTTGGAGGTCTCCAGGCACTCATAGTGGTTTCCCACTGAAACCAGTCCAGTCCTGGACAGAGTCCTTGGGTGACTCTGCAGAAGCTCACAGGCTTTCAAGAGCAGAGAGTCCAGTGTTCAACTCGCTGTCCCAGCCCTGAGACATCAAGGGAGGAATCAGCAATATTCCAGCTTGTGCTGTCCATCAAACCCTGCTCTGAGCTGAGAAGCAGAATTTTGGGGCAGCCACCAAATCTGGTTTTTGATCGGGCAGAAATGGAATAAGACTTTGTGCACTGCAAAATGGTTGGATTGCTCCGAGGTTTCGTAACAAGCCCATTTTGAGTTTTAGAAATTATGTTTGGAATTGGGGAAAAAAAGAACCCTTGGTGCTGGGTGCAGCAGCTGGTGGAGGTGGCTACTGAGCTGAGAGCCACTCCTGCTAAGCAGGGACAGCCACACATCATTTTCAAGTGTCCTGCCAGAGGAGCAGTGGGAAGAACATGCTCCTAATCATAAGCTCAAGCTATATTTAGGTCTTTGACATCACCAGGAGAAAGGTTGTTATGTCACTCTGTGCTTCTTTGTCCTTCCCTTTCCCTCTGTCTCCCTGAGGTTTAAAATTAGTCTTAAAATGGTTAAGAATGTTGAAAATCAAGCCAGTAATTTTCCCTGTAGTAGTAGGTGCTATGCTCTGTAAGTTATATTATTTTTTTTCCACATTTTCCACACCAGATCCAAACAAGGAGTTACCTTCCCAAGTAACATCTCTCTTTGTAGATGACAGAACTATGATTGTTCTCTGAATGTGCTCTGTTGGCTTCTTTGCAACCAGGCCTTGATGATTGCCTCCAACAATACATCAAGAACTTTGAGAGGGAGAAGATCACCGGGGAGCAGCTGCTGCACATCACCCACCAGGAGCTGGAGGAACTGGGAGTTACCCGCATTGGCCACCAGGAGCTGATTCTGGAAGCAGTTGACCTGCTCTGTGCTTTGGTGAGTCCCTTCTTGTGTCACCCAGCATCTGGGTTCCTCCATTTCCACACCACGGGGCAGTGTGGGGTGCACTCCACAGCCCCCCTCTGCAGAAGCTCTTGGCTGCTGTCAGCTGGAGAGCAGCTCTGGGTGTCTGTGTCCTGACTCTGATGGGATTTGCTGCTCCTCCTCTGACTTCCTGGGTCTTGCATTCAGATGCTGCTGACTCTCACTACTGGCACCCATATGGTTGTGTAATGAGAAGCCATATGCCCTGGTATTTCACATTTGCCACACTGTACTGAACCAGGCAGACCTGGGTCCCTTCCCCATGCCAGCTTTCCAAAGGATGGTGCTAAGGAGCCAGAAGGTAATGCTAATTAGACTGGAAGATTGTTTAAAATGAGCTTTAAGATGAGGTTGGACTGATGGAATTGGCTTTATCTACAGTACAGGCATGTGTGTCAAGTTAAAGTTGATGTTAGTTTATTTTTTTCAGCAACCTGCAAGCACCCAAATTTGGAATCACTTTTTATTTTTCATTTATTATTCAGATTGCCTCTTAAGGTATTTTCTATCAGAAAACTCTTTTTTCCTCTCTGTAATTTAATTCTGACCAGCTAATAAAATGCAATGTATGAACTTAATTATGAAGGAAAAAATGACTTTATGTAGGTGAACAGGTGGAAGGGTATTGAAAATACAATACAAAAAGTATAACAGGAAAATTACTTGGGTAAATTCTATCCATCAGTCACAGTATTTTATTACTTTATCAGGAGTTCTGCTCTTGCACCAACTTATTTTCTGGGATTTGGAGGGGATAAATCATCTCCAACATAGAAGCTGGCACTTAGCAGTCAAATAGAAAGCAAGCAGGGAAAATGCAGCTGCTCTGAGTAGAAGGCAGTGTGAAATGTATTTTATTATGCAGCTGCTTCTGGCAGGTACCTCCAATTAATAAATCCACCTCATGTAGCAGGAGATCTACCCTCCCAAACTCAGTAAGCTCTTACATGCTGCTCCTGCTGCCAGGCACTAGAGCAGCTCTTCCCTTGCTGAGCTGCTTCACAACCTTATTTTTGCTTTGAAAGCAGGATGGGGATTTTCCAGCTCCTGGTACCATTTCTTTAGCTTACCTGCACTTAAGTCCTTACCCTTCCCTTCTCACTCTGCCTCTAAAATGCCTGGTTATTTTTTCCTGCTTCTAAATGTTGATTTTCCTGCCCATTCCTTGTGCTTTGTGCTGAGCCTGCTGCCTGCAGCTCTGCTCTTGGGGTATTCTCCTGCTTCTGACATCTCTGCCTTGCTGCTCTGCACAACACATTCTTCAATTCCTGCAGCTCCTTACTGAGCCAGCATCACAAGGAAAAGTTTTACAGCTATAATATCTATTTTTAGTCTGGTATAACTTTGGAGACTCTTAATCTTTGTCACCAAAAAGCATCATTAAGATAATGGAATGGTAGGAGATTTGATGCTGCCTTTATTAACCACCAAAAAACACTTCTAAAATACTACAACTGTATTCTTATTTGGTGCTAAATCTTAAAGTTATTATTAATAGAGTATTGCACTATAATCTTCTGTGAAAATATCAATTGCAGTTCACCGCTGTAATGGATTTTTTGATTAGCTAGTCTGAAAACCTTTTTTATTTGAAAAGTAATTAATAGAAAGGGGCAGATTTATGTGGGTATCTGTGTTTTTCTAATGCCATTGGTGCATTAAACCATTGCACAGGTTGCATGGAGCACAAAGTGGTATATTTGTATATTCCTATCTCTATATTTATACACAACACACAGCTTGGAAACAAAAATGCAGAGGTTGTGACAAAACCAGATGGAGGGCAAACATCCATCCAAAAGAAAACCAAGGGGAAAAGGTCAAACAATCCTGTCTGAAATTCCCCCTGTGTTGGGATGGGATCAGCAGGAGTTTGTTCTCTCCCAGTGTCTCCCCCTTGCCCTGTTCAGCATGGGGGGTGTTCCCAGTTCCAGGCTGTTGATGTTGACCCCTGTCAGTGCAGCTTTGTGTGCAGCACATCAGCCACTCACTGGGCCGTGCCCATCACCATTGATTCCTGGGCTTGTGGCTTTTTCCATACATGGATTTGTGGATTGATTCCTGTTTGGCAATTGGCAGTGCCCAAGCTCCATGACCTATTTCTTGCAGGCAGCACTGGGGGGATGCTCAGCCCCCCATGGCTAGGTGGGTGTGGGACACCAGCAGAGGCAAACCCTGAGCAGGGCTCTAAGGGCAAGAGAAAGCTCAAGGGAAAGGAGCAGCTCCTCTCTGATTCCCTGTCCTAAACCACCCGTTTGCTGGACTCTCAAATGCAAATTAGTAAAGGCAGGGAACTGTTGAATATCAAATTATTAAAGGCAGGGTACTGTTAAACATTTGCCCTTAGTTTGGTTTTACATCTGCTTTTCCCAAAGAAACACAGGAAGAAAAACCCAAACAACTAATATTATGTCTTGGTTGGTCAATACAAACCACAGTGCTATTTAGAATGAAATCAAAAGAGATGGAACTTAAGATCTAAAAATAAGATCAAAATTTTTCTTTGGAAAGAAAGCTGAATTCAGAGGGGTTTTTTTAACTGGGCATTACATAGAATCCTATCTAGCAAAGATTCTACAGTGGAAAGAGACACCCTGAGGAAGGCAAGAAGATGTAAGAAGTGTAAATAGGGAAAAAAAAAAGTATTTGAGACACCCATGCATAACAGAAGTGGCAATGTGGTGATATAGAGGAGTATGTATTCTCCCTTAATTAAATAATTTGAAGTGCTGGAATAATTTGTTTTGTGAAGGGGTAAAATGCAAGTGCAAAAGGCTGTGGCTGCAGGAGAGGAAATGCTGGCACCTTCTTGGGACTGCTCTTGGGATGGAAATGATGTGGCATGAAAGCAAAAGTCCTAGGTGAGCTGAACTTTCAGCTTCCATTCTCTGAACATTCTAGAAAGAGGTTTTTGAGTAGGATTTTAATTAAGAAGAAACTTGGGAATGATGGCCGCAGGGAATCCAATCTCCAGCACCAAAGCCCTCTCTTGCTGGTGTGGTCAGAAGCTGCTCTGCAATTATTTATTTGAGGTGACCTAAATAACATCTCTGGACTAAAAGGCACAGGTCACTTGGGATTTGGACTGTAATTTTATGAAGACTGAAATACTAATCTGGACTGGATGTGTACTGGAGCACTAGGGCCAGTTGCACAAAGGTTGACTCTGCAGGAGGAGTAGAGCCTGGGGAAAAGAGTTCTTTGATAGACAGCAAAAGATATTGGAAAGAAGGAAAAGGAGTGGTTTTGAGGTCAACATGGGTTGCTGTTCAAATCTATGCAAGTAAATTTAATTGAATTAGGCCAGTTTTGGAGCCAGTATATTGTTAAAGCCAGGACAAATTAAAATATAAACAGTCTGGGGGGAAGAAAGACTTTGATAATGAACGGAAGAAAAACGAATGTAAAATGAAATGCATGCTCAAATATAGATTGTATCTAAAGTAATTAAAAGTACTGTTAATTCACGGGCGTTCAGCTGGTGAAATTAGGCACTGTGCTTTGATAGCACTGAAGGAGAAATACAGATTAGAAAATGTCTCTCTCTGCAGTTGCTGAGGAGCTGCCAATCCAAGCATGAGAGCTGCTCCTGCTGGAGGGAAGAGCCCAGTCACCTGTGGGTCAGCGTGTTCCAGCAGCTGAATTCCCTTGCATTTTTACTCCTCCTTTTCAACAATGTAGGGGACACACTCCCAAGCAAATACCCTTTTAAAAAATCAATTTTCAGACAGCTTTTTCTTAGGCATCCCTACCAGCATGGCAGCAGAAATAGCATTTTGTGGGGCAGATGGGAAGCAGTTTGCAAGTGTTTTCTGGCTTCTAGAACGAGGTGATGAGTCAAAGGAAGGGCTGGATGAGCCTGGAGGTTTCTTCCAAGCAGAGCCATTCTGTGGCTGAAGCTGAAGCAGCCAGTCTTCCAGAGGTGTCTCTATCTATTGATAAGGCTCTTTCTGAATATTAATTCAGAATTTTCCAAGTTCTGCTTAAATTACTCCTCCTTTTTAATGGCCATACCTGCGGTGAACTCTCTTGATTCCCTTTGTCATTCTGCTGATCCCCTTTCTGATTTAGCAATACTGGGACTATATTGGGAATTAGTTTCTGTTACTTCAGCTGATATTTAATCAGGTTTCATTTTTAATAAGTCATTCGATGTGTCAGATACTTTTTTTTCCCCCCCCCATATTTCAAAGGTTATTCAGAGGTAATTATTCTAGGCTGAAAACTTCATTTAATATAGATATTGATGCTTAAATAGATGGAAATCAATCTTCTCTCCTTGCAGTGGAATTTCATCTCTCTTGGTGAGCGATGAAGAGATATTCCATCTCCTCAGTATAATGAGGAACCTGGCACATACATCCTTTTTGTCTCTACAAACATCTATGCATCCAGAGAGCTTTATTAATCTCAATTGGAAAAGAAGTTCAACTTTTGGCAGTCCAGTGCTATTTACTATGCTCTGCCAAACCAGTGAATTAATAGTATTGACTGGGTTAGTTAATTATGCTGCGTATTAGAAAGGCTGCATCATCTTCTGCTTAGACTAATTAGCTGTTTCATTCTTTGTTAGCCTTTCATATCATGAAATTTGGGAAAACACATTATTTTAAAGGTTGTCTGTTGGATTTTTTGCTCATTTTAGAGTCTCTTGCCAATTATTTTTCTCATTTTTAAAAAATCTTTGAGGGTCAGGACATGGAAGAGAATTAAGATTGTGCAAACAGTTCAGAGCAGCCTCAAAGTGTTTCTGTCCATGAGTGAACACAGTGGTTTGGGCTTTCTGGAGGAATTGCTGAGCCTCCTGACAAGGAGATCCCTGGATGGAATGACACAATATTTGTGTTGACTGCCTGGCACCAGTGGAATTCTCTAATCGTGTTCCCTTACCTGGTGTAAAGGGATCTGTGTGAGTTGATAGAAGATTTCTGAGACTGTTTGCACAGCAAGAGTGTTTAGACTGGCAGCAGAAAAGCTGAGTGTGTGCAATATCCAGGGCTGTTTTGGAGTTGAGAACCTCAGTGCCTCCTGACCTTTTGTGTGTTCAGCTGCACTTAAGGCTTGAGTTCTTCTGCATGTATCCTCCTTGTCCAGCAAGTGACCCTCACTTGGAGATGCTCCTCTCCAGGGATTCTGATACCTGCTGTGGTAAGGAGGTGGATAGACAGGAGGAGTAGCATGAAGGTTGGCTGCATTTCCCTGCCCCAGGGGGTAGAGAGCAGGGAGTGCTCTGCAGGTCAGGGCAATTCCAGTAGATCCCATCTCATTCTTTTCCACAACAATGCATCTGAGATCTATGATATCAGATGATCAAACCTTAGATAAGATAGTTGAGGCTATAAATATCTCTGTGTTCTTCCTACTCAAGGCTGTGTTTGTTAAAAAAAAAAATCCAGGAAAAAGACACTTTGATTTTAATTCCTTGAATTTATGTACAACTGCCTGTGGAGCAAGAAAATGTTAATGGACTAAGGAGAGGAAATAGACTTTTTCTTTCCCTGTCTTCTGACATAGCTGAAAGATTTCCTCTTGTCACACAATAATTCTTTTTCCCAAATAGGGAGCAACACATTCTATTCAAAGTGTTAAATCTGTTCCAAAGCTTGTAATTTTCTTCTGAAAATGCATCTGTTTAAGTAGCAGTGAGAATGAGGATCCTAATCCATGGCTGGAGAAAAGACAACTACAGGAAGTCCTTCATGCTCCTGACAAGCACAAATGGACTCATTTCCATTTATCAATGGATAAAATAATCCATTTATGATAATCCATTGGTGTATTTTATGTCTGGCTGTGCATCAGGGTAAACTCAGAGGTGTTCTCTCAAGGAATGTTTTATTCCTTCTCATATGAGGGGTTCCTGTCACTCGCTGGGAAAGAAGAACACCCAATTAAGTTGTTTTGCTACTTGTTAGGCTGCTGCAGTAGCAGAAGCTGGTGCAGATGAGCAGGCAGGCTGGTGGTGTGCTGCTGAGGCCATCCCTGATGCTGCAGACCAGGGGAAGAAGGGAATCCCTGGCTGAGATTCAACCCAGTGTTGGTACACATGGGCATTTGCCTGCTCAGCCCTGGGTTTGGGGAGTGCTGATGCTCTGGTCACTCCTGACATAACTCAGATTTCTTTCGAGGTTTAGATCTGGGAGACAACATTTTTGTTGGTGATTTCAGCCCTTCTGGGTGCTTTATTTCCTGCAGGCTGGTGGCAGTGGACACAGTTACTGCTGGGGCTGAGGAGCACACCCTTTCCCTGCCCTGGGATCCAGGACAAGCTGCCCAGCAGCCCCATTCCACCTCTTGGCCTTTCTGCTGCCAGCAGCTGCTGTGCCACTGCCCATCCCTGTGCTCACTGCATGGCTGCTGCTCCTGCTCTGAAGGCATCCTTGGTGGCACAGCAGGTTTTGCCAAAAGCCATGGGCAGAGGAGAGCAGGAAGGAGGGGTTTTGGTTTTCAGGCTCATTTCCCTGCTGCCTGGCTCCAGTGTTTGCCAGCACTCTGGATGGCTCTCTGTTCCCAGACAAGATCTGGATGCTTGGCTGGGCTGCAGCACCGTGGAGATGCCCTGTGGTCTCCTAAGGATGCTTACCTAGCCTTTGTGGACTAATTAGACCTGACATATCCAATTAATTTCTATGAATTATTGCTTTCCCTAGAATTTCAATGGGAAGTGTATGGAATAGCCTAGTGACACGTGAATAAATTCTGCAGCAGAGGACTTACATTATTCTTTCTTTTTTCTTTCTATACTAAAGGAATTAGGAAGAAAATGCTTCTAATATTTGTGTTCTGTGCCATCTCTTACCTCAGGATAAAGCACGTTGCTAGATCTCTGTGTTGCTTTTAATAACACAAGGGTGGATTTTTTAAAGCTTTCCATAAGAAGAACTCTTGTGAGATTGTCATCAGTGCTACCACATTAATCTCCAGGAGATAAAATAGAGATTTACACCTTTTTCCATTTCTGGATGATATTTCTGGAGGACTTTGAGCTGAGAATGCATTTCTGTTCTCACAAGGCCTTGAGGAAAGAGAGGGTATTTAATTTTTTGCAAGACTAAGCACAGGAAGAGCCAAGTGTTGACCCCCTTGGAGGGATGAAGCTCTGAGCTCTGCTGTGGGAATCAGAGAAATTCAGGTTAAACTTTTTGGGTCACTCTGGTTTCTAACACATTTATTATCATACAAGCAGCAATGCTCAGTGCTTCACAAATGCAAACTGATCAGCTGGCACAGGATCTCTTGTAGGAGTCCCAGCTTTCCTGTGGAATGCCATGGGGTAGGGAATGCAGCACCCCTGGTGAGCAGGCTCTGCAGGTAGCAGGGTAACCATGCACAGCACTGACCACCAAGCAGCTCTGTCTTCCTTTGGTGACAAAGGGATCACTGATCTGGCATTTTTAGAGCTGTGTAGGCAAAATGTCATGTAAGCATCCAGCAAAGTCCACTGCAAGAGGAAAAGTGCAGTGCAGCTTTCATGCAGCCTGGCTTTGATGACCGAGTGTTGGCCAAGAGCACTTGGGTGAGCACCCCTGGCTGCCCAGAGCCCTGGGGTATCACGGGGTTCACACAGAGCAGAAGCACTGCCCAGATTGACAAATCTCCTCAGAAGTGTTGCTTTGAGATTTGGCCTCCAACCACATTTAAGTTTTATTACAGTTTGGAACTGGTAAAACTTCCCTGTGGTTGAATATAGTGCAGCTCTGACAGTGGGGATTCATCATTCTGCTCTTTATTGGCTGGCATAAAACATAATTATTGGTTGTTGATGCAAATCCACGTGAATTTACTGTGCTCAGACATGTGTGCACTGACTTGGAAAAACAAATCTCCTGCGAGTGGCTTTGATGGTCTTTATGCTGCATGTCTGAATTCCTTGTGCACAAAAAAGGGGAAAGGAGCAGTGGCAAAAAAAGTGCTGCTTGAGAATTGGGAGCTTTGCTGTTTTATCTGCTGGTCACTGGGCATCTCACACATCCTTAGGAGACCCCTGCAGACGGAATCACAGAACCATTCAGGTTGGAAAAGCCCCTTGGGATCACCCAGTCCGACCATCAGTCTGCTCTACACAGGTCACCCCTGACCCATGTCCCTCAAACCACATCCAAACCCCCCTGGAACACCCCCAGGGCTGGGCACTCAACCCCCTCCCTGGGCAGCCTGGGCCAGGCTCTGGAAACTCTCCGTGAAATATATTTCCCTGATGCCCAGTTTGCCCCTCCCCTGGTGCAGCTTGAAATACAGGTATGTGCTTCAGAGCCAATAACTTATTGCTGACTTAAGGCACTGTCACAATAAATGTGGCTGGCCATGGTTGTCCTCTTCTCATCAAGAGCTTCTGCAAAGTCAGTGCTTCCTCAGTAAAGGATAAAACTCTGGCTCTTCCAAAGATGCTGTGGTTTCACAGAAATGCCACTAAAACCCCCTCCCTTAGCACAGGAGTTACACTCAGTAATCCTAATTTGTAATTCTGGAGTGCTCAGTGGTATCACTTCCTTTCTGATTTTTTATTGCAAACAGAAATGATACTTCCAGCAGGGCTTATGGAAGGAAAAAATACTGTTTTTCCCAATTCTTGACTTGCAGCACAGAGGGCTTTTATGCTTTCTGTCAGAAACTAGCATATGTTTTTGAGTATTGCTACACTTAACAACACTTAATTGTATACCATTGCATTAAACACTTTAATATCTATAATTTAAAGCCATTAGCCAGCTGAAATGGATAACTTGGACTTAGGCTGCTTTATTAAAAGTCTTTACTGAAGCTGCTTGAATTCCTGTACATGTTTGGGTGTGAGAAACAGCCAAGGGAGAATTAATCCTCAGAGCAGATGAGGATTTAGTGTCTGCACCAGTCCCTCCCTCTACCAACCTTGGGAAGCTTTAGCCAATCTCATCCACAGGACAGAGACCACAAAGACACCACTTGAAACTCAGCCTTAGAAAAGTAGGAGCAAGATATAAAATGGGCTTTATGAATTTCTCCCTCCCTGGTCAGCTCTTTATACCTACAGCTCTCAGTCCTGGAGCAGAAATGCACTGGATGGGAGTCACACCAAGAGGAAAAAAGACAGTTGCCATGAGCTGATGGCAGCAGACAGACAAGCAGAGCTATGGCCATTCAACTCAACCACAGAGCAGAACCCATGCTGACTTTTGGTCCTTCCCTTGGCTTTCCAACACACACACACACACACACACGTGCAAAACTGGCCTGGTTTAAGGGTGTTTTAAGTTCATATTAACTGGTCTGGGCATATTGCAGATGCTTTTCCAGGTAAACACTCCAAAAATGAGAATACTCATCCTCCCTGACGTTGTGCAGAGCTTCTTCCACATGAAGCCAACTCCTTCCATTTTGCTAGTTCACTGGAAGTTCAGAGGGAAACACTTCCCAAAAGGGAAATTAACTTTCACCTATTAAATGAAGAAAAGTATTATTCCACTAACATCTAATTAAAATTTCTTTAAAGGAACTCCAAAGCTTAGTGCTACCCAGAAATTTTCTTGGTTAGTTCAGACATTCAAAGTTTGAGACATCAAAGCAATTGCTGCCTGTGTAGCAGTTCCATGTGTAGTACATTGGCAATTATTCATCTTTTAATCACAAATAATTGCATTGCTACTTAGGATATTTTAAATAATGAGGTATAAACAATGTTAGGAGCCTGTCAAACTCAATTTTAGTATTTTTCCTAAGCCTGTATATCCCCACACTGGCAAGGATTAAACTTTATTGGTTATATACTTCATTTGCAAAAATCTTCTTTCCCTTGCAGCAGTCAATAGTTCATTAGTTGGGGTTTTTTGAGGGTCCTGGTTTAAAATCTGTAGAGAATGATGCACATTATTTTGCAGGGGTACTTTAGAGGTTCTGTGTGTGAAGTAAACCCAGGGAGCACCTTGGTGTCTGGTCAGAATGAGGCCATTTTCACTATGAAAATTGGCTTTTCTTGTTTACAAGGAGCAGTTTATTTCAAGATATTTGTCATAGCATTTTGTGTTATGATATCAATTGCCATAAGCTGCCTGAATTCCTGAGTAATTATGTGTGATCAGTTATTGTTAGAGAGAAATTCATGTGCATGCAAATATGTATCTCTGTATGCACATGCATATTCATGGCATTGTTGTTGTTGTTCAGCAGCCTTCAGCAAATTCAGGGTAAAAAAAAAAAAAAGAAATGAGCTTTTTTCATATTCTCATTAATGCCCATTCAGAAAATCTTGTTGCTAATCTAATGTTGAGATGTTGCTCTGAGTTGTTATGAAGGTAGGTAACAACTGTCCTGGGTTGAGAGTTTGTACAGGGAACTACCCATTCTGCAAGAGCCTCAGGTGACTTTTCACTAGTCAAGATGATGTTGTATTTCCAAAAGACAAGCTTTTAATTCTCTGAACTCTGAATAACTCAGCAGTGTTTATAATTCAGATGTTGTGTCACTTGCTGAATCTCCTGTCCTCGGCCATCGGGCATTTCTGCTTTACACAGCATTTTAGGAAGTACTTTAAAAAATAAGAAGAATGAGACTTCCTATGGTTGGATGGTTGTTCTTCCGCAGCTATGGTTAGTAGGAAATAAAGAGCAGAGCTGAGTCAGTCATAAGGTTTTATCACAACCAGTAAAGGTTTTGTGGGCATTGACCAGCGTTCCACCTGCTCATGGCTTCGCTGGGGAACGAGGTGGACACAGCACACGAATACAGAGCAGAGTGCTAGCAAAGTTCACTCGAGGCCTGAGACACTTTGTCCTTGGAGTAAAGCCAGGGGAGATCTCTGGATTGGCAGCAGAAAGTAAAGAGTTTGGTGTAACTGAGGCCTGGGGAAGAGGAACATGACACGGGGCAGCAGCAGGCGCAGCGCACGCCAGGAGTAGCTGAGCTGTGGGGACCAGCAAAGCAACTGTTGGCACCCCTTAGAAGGGGGCAGATGGGCAGGGCTTAGGGAGTGTTGGAGGCACTCTGCTGGGTCATCCTCTGGGCAATTTGGTCCTTTGGTTTGTTTATCACAGCATCCCCAGTCAGCATGTTCCAGCCAGCTTGTTTTCACACCCCTGTGGAAGAGGCCAATCCATCTGAGATCCCTCACTCCAGAGAGTTCTTTTCATTGAAGGCATGTGCAGATCCATCCTTCTTTAATAGAGAAA
This sequence comes from Ceyx melanurus, assembly GCA_024611195.1. NCBI lineage: Eukaryota > Metazoa > Chordata > Aves > Coraciiformes > Alcedinidae > Ceyx > Ceyx melanurus. Next base: position 44,827 of record JANHGL010008175.1, on the reverse strand, counting down.
TAAAGGACTTGGAAACCATTTCTCTTGTGAAAAGAAGCCACTGAATTTTCTCCCTGCATCCTCTGGGGCCTGCCTTTTGTGTGTATCAGAAAGGAAATGCTGCCACAGCTTTATTTTCCTACTGGTGGTTTTTTTTTTCTGGGAGCTGACATTGAAGCTGCTAAACATGCACAGATGTCAGCTTGAGAGAGGACAAAGGCTGTGAGGATGGTGCAGTGTAGGCAGTGTTTGTGGCTCTGTTTAGGAGAAGGTTGGTTATTTCATGCTGCTGGGATGTTAGGGTTTTGCTCCACACAGGAGAAGACATGAGATGCAGTTTGAAACGGTGGCTGGTTTTTAAGATGCAAATTGACTCCCAGGGAGTTCAGGTCTTGTGAGAACAGAGTGGAGCAGAAAATGGGAATGACAGGTATGATGGGAGAGCTGAACTGCTCAGAGGTTCAAAGGCACAGGAGTAAAAGCAGTTTCCTTCCAGATCAAGTGCTGGATTAAGCCCAGGTGAGGACCAGTGTCTCCTGTTTCTGAAGGTGCTGGCTGGTTGGCTCCACAGAAGGAACTGTGGAGGGCTCAGAAGTGCAAATGCCCAAGCTCCACTGCACAACTGCAGGGAGACAGTTCTCCTCTCAGAGGGAATCCCTCCTTCTAAAAGCTTTTAAATTTCCTTAAAGCTGTTAAACAAATAGCTGTTCCTATGTTTCAGGTGATTCCAAGCCAAATAACTTCTATAGAGCAGCTGATCCTCAATAAATCTTCACTCCTGTTCTGTTTGTGATGTCAGATGATTTAAACACAACAAATATCTGTTAGATCTAGGTCATGGGTTTTGATCTAGAGAATACAAGACTTTGTTTGACTAATATTGATTCATCACATCTTAACAGGTAATTCTTTTCTACTGTTGCTCTGTATTCCCTGCTCCACACCTCCAGTATAGGTCACAGCTTTAGAATAATAGATATAGGTATTAAACCTATATTAAATCATAGATATAGGTATCATTTAAATAGGTATTAAACAGAATCATATATATGATATATAGCAAGATAGAGGGTTTAGTACTACTTAAAAACAGGGAAAAATAATCAAGTGTCTCCTGAGTAATCTAAAACTGTGAAGAATATAAGAAGGTTTTAGATAATATCAAGTAAATAAATAAATAAAATAAAATAAATAGAATCCCTTCAAGGGCTAGAGAAAATAAAAGAAAGAAAATATTAAAAACCTCTGGGGAAAAATGTAATATTCCCTGCACGTGGCCAGCAGCCTCAGTGCCCTGGTCTTCAGAAATATATTGGAGTGCATCACAGAATCAACCTTCTGGATGCTGAAAAACTCTCAGTCCCTGGAACCAACGTTGCAACCCAGGGATTTTGATGGGCATGAAAATGCCTTGTCCTCACACCTGACATTACTGAGGCTCTAAGCAGCCCACCTCAATGAGCAGCAGATCGACCTTTTCTCAGCTCCCAACCCAAAACTGTCCTAGTGCTGAGTGCTGCTGGGCTGTGGTTTCACTGTGGTGAGGGGGAAGTGCAAAAGGCAGTGCAGTGCCCACCTCTCACCCCCAGCAGCCTGACACAGGTGCTTGTCCATTCCATGTGTTTCATGTTGGAGCACATTTTTAAAAGCCTGTGTCCTTTGGAATGAATTGCATTTTCTCATTGCTTTTTGTGCTTCAGATACCTGTACCAGAGTCATTTCTTCTCCCTCTCTCCACAGTAGATAGGTATGTGCCCATAAAGATGTTCCTGTTTATCCAAGCTTACCAACAGAGAGTGTTTGGATGTGACACACTTGAAATCTCCTTGACTTCATGAGTTTTATGCAGTCTGTGCAGAGAGCAGTAGCAAGATCCACAATGTGAAATCTACTGTTCAAAATGTTGAGGCAGGAGCTAAGAGCCCTGGGTCATTTTTGGCCATTTCCCAGTAGAAACCAGTGTACTCACTGTGTGGCTGTAGCCTGGCCAGGAGAGGCTCCAGTCTTGTCACAGTGACATTTCCAAGGTCCCAAGTTCTGTCTCTGCTCTCACCCTGATCATCTTTTTGCCAAGGTCATTTCCAGCTCCAGTCTAGCCCTGTGAGTTCCAGTCTTTAGGTATCTGCAGGAATAAAACCTCCCCTGCTGCTCCTCTCTAGCTCCTCCTTACCACGTGTCCAGTCATTGGACACTGAAACATAAATTTAACATTTGATTTTAAATACCCTGTTCTGAAAAAAAACAATGTTTTCAAGGCTGGTCCTTCTGAGTCTGCTTTTTAAAAGAGTATCATGTTCTAATTCTTCTCTGAAACCAGAAACTCGAGGTTTTTTCCATAAAATACTTGTGAAGGCATCTTAATTAATCTTGATTCCATTAATCTGTATCCATTACAGTGGAAGTGCTAACACTTCTCCTGCAGCTAAAAAATAGAACGTAAATGTTAAGTTCTAAAATAAGGTTAAAATATTTAATCTTGGCACAATATCTGTTGAATATATCTATTTACAAAGATAATAGGAGGTATAGGAAGTGTGACAAGATCCAAATTATAGATACCAGGGAGAATTGTGGCACAGTTTGCTCCCCAAAGGTAGGATAATGAGCCCAAGGAGGGGGAAAGCTGCACAGAGAAAAGAACCAAGGTCTGGCAGGTGAATATGATCTGTATTAAGGTGTTGCATATTTGCATAGCATTACCATAGGTATTAATACATTCCCTTATTTGATTTCTATGAGATCTCATTGTTCTGTGCACAGAAACTGTTAGAATGCTGCTGTTCAGCTGTCAGAATGAACCCACAGGCAAATGCTATCAGAGATGGTGAGCAGGGTTGTTTTTATTGCCTAGAGTTGCTAATTTACTGATGTAGAACAAGAGGCTTTTGAAGAAAAAGCTGAAACAAATCTGAGCAATGTTTTTCTTGAACTGCAGTCCCCAGCCATTAAGATGAAATGTAAATTCTTAGTACATTTAGAGCTTGCAAGACAATGGGGACTAGGATTTGATATATTTTTAAACCAGTTAAATTATGGAATGTTTTAGTTGAAGTAGAACATGTCCAGATGTGCCCTCTATTTTTTTTCCTTTCCATAATGCAGAGCAAAGCAAATTTGTTTAGTAAACTAGATTTTTGTGATTTGGGAAATTGATTAATATCCAAATAGGTGGAGTTTTGTGTGTTAATGATTTTGCTATGCAGTACAGCATCTCCTTGCTGGAAAGTGACCACTGGAATAGCAATTCCCCTAGGCATTTGCTGTGGACAGGTAGGTGAAGCTGTGCAGGAGTGGAGGTTCCTGATAAGATGCTCTGAGAATGAGGTCAGGTTGGGTTCAATTGGTTCATATTCAGCTGCCTCACTTCTTTGCTCATTGACTATGTGATTATGCTGATTACCCAATTAAAACTGCTGTGCAGTGACAGCCATTGTCACTGTAATGTAGTATTTGACATTACATTTACATTTCACATGTGAACTACCTTTGACATGGAGTTTCTTTAATAAAACTTACACTGTTTCTTTGATTTCTTTTTTTTTTTTTGCTTTGTTTTGTTGGTTTTGCTGTTGAGCTTTCATGAAGTGTTATCAAAACTTGCATTTTTAGTATTTTATCTATTTTATTATGTTATTTTGTCCCTATTATTGTTCAGGTCTCTAGAGCTAAATTTGTGAACTGAGTCGTGTGCTCACTGATGGGTTTTTTAGTTGGTTTTAGATGGGGCCACTTTTAGGCATCAAATAAGACTGCTCTTAGGTTAAGGTTGAAGAGAGATGGATTTGATGGATGGATAGTGTATGGTGGGTGCCCCATCACTACCAGTGTTCAAGGCCAGGCTGGATGGAGCTGATCTAGGGCAAGATGTGGAGGAGTTGGACTAGATGGTCTTTGAAAGGTCCTTTCTGAGCAGGCTGGAGGGAGAGAGGGGAGCAGGCTGGAGGGAGGGGAGCAATATCATTATATTAATACCTTTAAGTGTGTGATGCTGGGGAGTTTTCCACAGAGGAAATGAAACTCTCCTTATATTGCAGGTATTTCATTCTCTGCTTTTGATCTTCAGGTGTTGGTGTTTACAAAAAAAAATAGATTAGCACTTTGCTTTTTAATTTTCATTGTATTTATTTTTTTATCTTAACATTTGCTACAATAATTTGGCCTATTTTATCTTAGCAGCTGAAATTTTCACAGGTAGTTTTATTAGCATAAAATACTAATTTGATGTTACTTGCAATAAGAGATGACAACACCCTAAGGTATAGCTGAAGAGGGTTTTTTTGTTCCAGTTCTTTGGATATGTAAAAGACACAGGTTTTATATTGTCATATGCATAAAAAATTCCTCAATTTTCCCACTGTCTTTTCAGAACACAACTTCAAACCAGAATGTGTGTGCAAAACAAGCTGGAATGGAGATACAGACCCAGGGTGGGTGGGTTTATTGTCACAGCATATTTAGCTACGTCTGTGTTTTGGATTTCTGACATAAAAAGGAAGAATTATCTGTTTGGAGGCAGATTTCCTGTTTTTCTATTTTCAATGTTCATTTTTAACTCTATGGAATATTCAACAACTTATCTCTCACATCTTATCTTCCACTCTGCACCAGTAAGAAGAACAGTCTATCACAGGCTGTTCCAAAAAATTGCTCTTCTCACCTGCCTTCTGAATTCTAGTGCTTCTGACAACAGCCACCTGTTTTTTCTGTGCTTAAAAAAAACCCTCTCAGCTGCAGAAGCCCCTGAGGCAGTCTGTGCTGTCTGGCCCTCTCACTACCCTAAGATAACCCTGCAGCACCAAAGCAGGCTCCTGGAGCTGAACAGGAGAGGGGAGCTGGGGGGTGGCAGGAATCCTCAGCAAGAGTTTGAAGAGAATGGAATTGCTAACATGGCAAACTCTGTTACAGACACCTAACAGCCTTGTCCTTAATCTGAAGTCAGTTTACATCCAAGTGTCACTTTAAGCACAGCTTTATCTCTGTATTATTGCTAATCATCTTCTCTAATAATCTCATCTGAGCTCACGTTTAATTTGTTGAATTTTCTAGTTTCAGGATCCAGGTTTTGTGATCAGGCTGCATGGCTGTGTAGTTCTAGGCAGACAGAGTTTGGGGGCCAGTATTCAATCTCTAAACCTGAGCATCCATTCAGTGATTTAGTAAAATATAAGTAAGCACCTTAAGCATCATAAAACAAAACCCAGGAATGGAGCAAACCTTGCTTAGTGGTTTCTTTTCCTTGCTCTTCGTATGAATAATACTCCTGCCTATGCTAATGGCACCCTCTTGGCCCTTTCAAAGGGTTTAGGTTGGTTTTTCTCCTTTTTCTTTTCAAACCAGAAAGCATATCTAGGATTTACTGTACAAGAGAGAAATCACCTGCCAGGAGACAGGGTTTTGCAGGCTCAGAAGCATCAGTGCTGTGGGGTGTCTCCCACCAGCAGCAGGTAGTGAACACAGGAGAGGGGGGGTGTGGCTGTGAAAGCAGCTCGGCTGCAGTGCCCGTGACAATGATCTTGTCTGGCAGGTTGGAGTCTGGCTCAGCTAGCATCATGCAGATGAGATGCCCACAGGAATTAGAGGAGATCTGGATACTTGCTGTGCCACATGTACAGGGCAGGGTGACCCATCTACTCACCCAGTCTCTGAGCTGCAGCCCTTCTGTCCGTGTCTCCAAGAGTGGGCTCTGAATTGTAATCCACGAGGTTCAGAGCTGTGCACCCACCTGTCTGCTCCTTCCCCCTCTGGAGCCACCTCTGCTCTATCCCATTATCCCAGCACCTTCTCTGCTGCTGGAGGAAGCCCAGAAGGGGTTGTAGATTCCTCCAGGAGTTTGCTGCTGCTCCTCAGGGCATCCGAGCACAGTGGGCAGGAGGTGAGGTCAGCTGCAGTGAGTTAGGATGAGCTGCTCAGAGGTGGCACTTTGAAGAGTTATTTCTACCCAGTTTCTCCCAGTTTAGAGTTGGTTGTGGTTGTTTCATTTCAAAAGGAAGGTCTGAGATTTGAGGCCAGCTTAAATGTGGAGCAATACAATGGCTCTGTCTTCTGCAGAGATATTGATTCACTGTCATCTTTGGAATATTTGTTATCTTTTCCCCTCTGCTGTGTCTTGCTAAGTCTCAGCTAAACCACTGACTTGCATCAGCACTTTTACTGCCCTGAAAAATTTCCTTTCATCTCCTGTTTATCTTTATGGACATATTTTTTATTCTTTTTAGGGACAAAGCTTGGAAGGCACTTCTTACAGGGGCTTGGAGTGGTAGGATGAGGGGTCATGGCTTCAAACTGAGAGAGGGTAGATCTACATTAGAAATTAGGAAGAAGCTCTTCATCCTGAGGGTGGTGAGGTGCTGAAATGGGTTGCCTGGGAAGCTGTGGATGCTCCATCACTGGATATATTCAAGTCCAGGCTGGATGGGGCTCTGAGCAACCTGCTGTAGTGGGAGGTGTCCCTGCCATGGCAGGGGGTTGGAACTGGATCAGACTTTCTGGCTTTTATAGAGTCACTGACTTAAGGAAGAAGCTTAGGCTGAGAAATTAACCTGATACTAATGATCAGTCATTCTCTGTAACATATGCAGAGCTGAAACTAACAGTGGGCAATCATTTCTTGCTCTGAAACTTGTTGGGATAAATGCTCATTGAATTCTACATCCTGTGGTGGCAGCAAGAAATCTGGGTTCAATTCAGGCTGTTTGAGACTTTCTCTGTGAATCTGAGTGAATGAATGTATATGAGCTGGGATATCTTTGTGCTTGCTGCCTGGGTCTACACAGGGAATTGGGGATAAAAGGACAGAGACATGGCTGAAAGAATGTGGATAAAAGACAAAGGCACTTGTGCGTGGGAAAACTTAGATTAGAAAGGAAACCCATCCCATCAGAATGAGAACAAAGGAAGAAAATCCATGAAGGGCTGTTAAATATGAATACCCTGTGTGTGGGTGAAGTGAACCTCTAACAGTGTCACTGTTACCACCCCATTCTCAGATTCTTCCTGCACTGTCACTGCAAACAGGAGCACCTCATCTTTGCCCTGACCTGATTTGACTGTTCCCATGTTACATTCCCTGTGGGACAGCTGCTCCCCCAGAACACCAGGCTGAGGTTGGGAGTTGCCTGTGAACCTGTCACCAAGGCCATGTGAGGAGTGGTGCCTCATTCCCAGCAGACAGCAAAGGGCTGCTGTGCTAGGGCCAAGTGGAGGGACTGGCACAATCTGAGTGACTGAGATGCAGTGGAGCCCTGTTCCCAGAGGCAACCCCCACACCCTGAACTGCAGCAGCCAGGGGACACTGGACTGGCTCCTCCTCACTTTCTGGAGGTGGGAAAAGCCTCAGCACCCAAGATATGGGAGTTCTTGGCTTGCCCTCAGCTGGGCCAGTGGGTCTGGGGGCTCTGGGGTGCGCAGGGCAGCAGAGGCTGTTGTGCTGACAGGGTGGGGACACCCTGAGTGTGCTGCACAAAGTTGCCTGTTGTTTAGTGTGACACTGGCACCCATAAGCACCCCATCCTTTCAGCCAGTGCCCTCTGAACCTCTAACTGCCAGTTTGTTCACAGAGCTGACAAGGCACTGCTCCCCTTAATTCTGTGTTCTCTTCTTCCCCCTCAGAACTATGGTTTGGAGACTGAAAACCTGAGAACTCTGTCTCACAAGCTGAATGCCTCAGCCAAAAATCTTCAGAACTTCATAACGGGTAGAAGGAGGAGTGGCCACTATGATGGCAGGGCCTCCAGACGACTGCCAAATGATTTTCTTACCTCTGTAGTTGACTTGATTGGTGCTGCCAAGAACTTACTAGCCTGGCTGGACAGGTAATTTGCTCTTCCTTGATCCTTTATCCATGAAAGTAATTCTTTGGGTTGTTTTCTATTTCTTCTTTCTTTCTTGTACTGTTTTATTCTAATGTGAAAATAGAATTTTTAGTTAGAATTAATTAATAGAATTCCATCTCTAAATTGTGTATTGCAAATTTCTCAAATATTGGAGGCAAAATCTAGTACCTCCTTATGTCAGGAGGAGGTGTTCAAGTTTTCTTTAGTTACTTTTACAGATTTGTTTCAGTCTGTTAGAATTTGCTGTGAAAATAATACTTCTGTGCTATTTCAAGTTGACATTTCACTGCCATAAGTGGTAATGTCATTGGTAATTTCAGAAAGAAGGGTAAGGAAGAGAAGACTGTGGAATGTGGACTGTCCTTCAGAAAGACACAAAAAAAAACCCTGGAGTTGAGCTAACCAATTACAAATACTACAAATAAATTATAATGCTTGTTTAGTCTAAAATTTCCTGACTAGAATTTTTATCAGGAGTAGGATTGATGTATTAGGTAGAGTTGTGGTTGTTGGTTAATGCTCAGTAATCAACCACTGAGGGGTGTTTTTTTATCTACAAATTGAGAATTTGATTTCAGGTGTCTCTCTGAATAAGTGTAGTTACAGTTCTGACTGTGGAAAGACAGAAACTAAACCACAAAATAGCATCAGAGCCTTTCTGGTTTGTTTCTCTTTGGAGTTCCAGCAAGGGGGAGGTTTCTCTTGAGTCTGAATGCTCTTGAATGTACAAACAGCACCTTGGAAAACAGAGGGAGAGTGAATCCCCCTCCTTCACAGGATTTGTTTAATCCTGGTGACATCCTCCTAACCTGATGCCAGCAGTCATATTCTCTCAGACTATGACCTTGTCAGTTCTTATGAATTCAGATGGGGTCAGATTCAGCTGGAATTTGGAAAGCCTGAAGAAATCCAAGTGTGCAGGAAGCTGCTAGTGACTAAATAAGGCTTGCTGTGCTCTCTGGAATCAGGTGCTAACTCTGCTGGGGTGATGTCATACTAGAAATACTGTCTTTAATGAGCTGTACAAAGGAAATCTTGTCTAATTACAATTAAGCTCCTATTTCCACTTTCCACAAGAGTGATAACTTCTGATGTTGTGGCCCAAACCCAGTTTATAACCTTCCTGCCTATGTTGTTTCTCATTTCAAAGGAGTATTTTGCAACAACTGTAGTAACTCTGTGCTGGAGATTGTCAGGATTAGTTGTTTCTCTTGTCTGTGGTGTAGAAGGGATGTCTGCTTACACTGTGAACAGGAGCTGGAGTGCAGAATGCTCTGTAACCCTCTCCTTCCTCGGGCACAGGTCTCCGTTTGTCAGCGTGACAGAATATTCTCTGCTGAAAAACAACATTGTTCAACTGTGCCTGGAACTCACAACCATTGTGCAACAGGTAGGAGTGTTTCTCTTCTGCTCTGAGCCCCCTTCATGCTGTTGCTTTAAAATGGCTATAGTAGAAACATTGCTGCACCAGAAAAATTCTTTTAGCATTACCTCTGTTCAGGGAGATTTTGGCCTTTGGTTATCCTCCTATGTCTGGATAGATGGGAGGAGGCTGTGAAGTTAAAAAGAATCCAGTTTGCTTTGCAGCAGATGATTCCATGGCAGGTTAGGTACCACCATGCAAACACCAAACCAAAGAGCAGAGCCCCAGTGGGAAACAGCTTCACTACTTCACAGTTTATCACAGGCCAAAATGTTAATGGCCAAAAGTCTTGCAGGGACAGGTTCTTACAGTGCATACAGATCTATCCAGAACCTGTACTGGGGCTTCTTCACTTCCCCAAAAGTTATTTGGTGATTAAAATGCAATATTCATAACATTCAAGAAATTTATCTGATCTATAGTGCTACATGATATCCAAATAGGGACAGTCTCTGACAGTGCCCCTGAAGTAAGGCAAGAGAGGTGACACAGGTACAGAAAGACTGAGTGGAAATTAACAAATATTACAGTGAGCTCCTCCTCTACATGGGTAAAAACACTGGTGAGATAAAAGAGCATTATTGGAATGTGTGGAGAGGTTAGAGAACAGACAGGGCTGTATTGGAATGAAGGAAAAAAGAGAGGCAAGCTTTGCAGGAGGGAAGGCAAGAAGAAAGCTCAGCTAAAGCTGTAGTAGCATTCTGCAATTTCTTTTTTCTTCTGCAATTTCACTTGTTGGAAAAAAAAGAACTAAGGCAGATAAATGTCAGTGTGTCGTATTTTACACTGTTATCCTTAATATATAACATACCATTTATTCCTTTTAGAAATGTTGTCCTTTATGCATTTCTACAATGCAAAACAAAGATCCTTTCTCTCTTTTCTTGGTTTAAAAATTCCTATGTAGGCATTTAATTATTTATGTATCTTTATTAAGCTTTCTCTTACAAGGTGTTTATAGCACTGGGCTATTTTTGATTTACAGACTAAGCAAAATGAACTTCTCTACAGTATAAAAAGTTTGGATTCTGCTTCTGCCCTTCAGCTGATGTTGCACTTTGTGCAAGTTTGATTTTTTTTTCCCTGTGGTCTAGGTGAAAATAGTATAATTTTGAATTGCTGTCTTCATCTCTGTTCCTTTCACTGCTTTTGGCAGAGGAAATTCAGTTCTCCTCTGCCAGCAATAGTTTGCTTCCTTTTTCTTCACCTGCATTCCCAAAGGTGTCCTCCTTTTAACCACTTAAAACCAATCTAACTTTCAGCAAAACCTCCAAGACATTCCAAGATGATAAATGTTTAGTTGGTTCTTCAGGTCAGTTGCAAATCCTTAACTTACTGCCAGATCTGGGTAGTTTCACACCATCTATTAAGATTTTTCTTTAAAACATATTAAACCTAGTATGAGAATAAATAAAATCAATCCTGGGGAGACAGTTTTCTGTTGGAAGATCTGAGGAAAGTGGACTTTAATGTGTAAAAGCAGCAGTGTCTCACCTAAAGCAGCATTGCAGGCTAAAAGAGGAGTTGAAAGGAGTAACTAACAGAAACCTAAATGTCAGATCCTTTTGGATGCTCCTCCTTTTATATGAATCATAGGAAATGTCTGTACCTCCTCTCCTCAGTGTGAAAGTAGCAGGCAAGGCTGTGCATTTGGCACAGTAAGGAAGGAATGTCTTCAACTAGATTGATTTTGTGCCTAATTACCATGCTTTGTGCACATAACTTACAGCTGCACCTCGAGGTGAGCTTCCTTCTAAATAGGGGCATTACTGGGTATCCTTCATTTAATGCAGACTCCCTGTAGGACTCTTCTTGCTAGGATCTATGTGTCTGAATGACATCCTCTTAGATCTCATCAGGAAGAAGCTTTTTTAGCTTTTGGGTCATATTCTTTCACTGTGAGAGTGTGAAGAGAAGATCTTCATTCAGAATTTCAAACAAACAGAGCTGCAATGATGGGTGTTATGATTTACATGCCTTGTAAATGCTGCCATGACCAAGCAGTCACTTCTTCATCTGCAAACAGCATCTTCTTATAGTAGCTACAAGGACACTGATCTTTATTGTCTAGTTGTAGGGTTATATCCCTGATTATTTACACTTGGGAATGTACTTTATACCTCTCAGCAGCAGAAAGCTGCAGAAACATCTTGATTTTGAGGTGCAATTTCCCATCAAAATGTGCTGATTAGAATGTTCAAAGCATGTTAGAACAGAGTAGTGAAATGCTGGAGCTTTCTGCTGGCTTCAGTCTGAAATACAGCTCTGTTTTCAAGGCAGAGTCACTCTCCTTTTTGCTCTGAGAATGAATCCACCAGACTAACTTAACTGAATTGCAGTCTGGTCATGCTCCAGTGCCAAGGCTGCCCTGGGGGAAAGATAACTGGATTAACTGGGGAAGAACAGGTTTGGGATTTTGGTCATAAAATGTCACCATCAGTTAGTTTTTCAGTGAGTAGAAAGATTTCCCTAGTTCTACTGGAAGTTAGCTTTCTGTTTATTTCTTTCCTGATTTAACCCTGTGATAGATTATTCTGATACATGCATTAAACTGCGTGAACAAACATCCTCTAAACAAAAAATTGTCTTACCAAAGAACATCAGCACAACTCAGACTAATTTCTTTTTCCACCAAAAGCCAAACAACATTTTGCTTGTTCTCCCCCTCACTAATGTTTAATTAACCTCACTGCCATAAATTCCGAGAACATACCACAGATTTTCACTCTATTTTTAGTCAAATACTTCATGTTTAGGATATATTTTCAAGTTTTTCTAGTTGGTACTGCAGTTGATAGGAATTGTTGGGTTTTATTCGTTTCCTGTATCTGGTCTAAGTTTTAAATTAGCCCTCCTCTGAGCTGGTGGTTGGGGTAGATAACCTCCAGAGGTGCCTGCCACCTGAATTATTCTGTGATTCAGCAACTGCCATTAAAAAAACGTGGGTGTTATTTTCAGTTTGAACTTTGCAGACTACAGCTTTTGGGCCCTCATTTCACTTGCATTTGCTGAAGAACATTTTGTTACCAAACATCTGTTCGCTGTTTTCTAAATATAGACTGCGATCTAGTCTTTACCTTAATTAAACCAAGGAAAATCAGTTCCTTTGGTCTATTTACCGTTTTGTATTTGCCTAATTTCCGAGCAATCTTCTTGTTTCTCATCTGGGAATTCCAGAAGAGTGTTGGATTTGATGTATGCAAGCCATATATTTAGCAATAGCCTTTAGTCATTCCCACCATTCAAAGATTGCAGTGGCTCTTTCCCGCAGCGTTAGGCTGGGAAATGGCATCCAACTGGCAAACATCACAAGGTTTGCAGTTCTCTTCCAAGCTGCTCCTTTATAAGGTCTCTGTTTCTTTTCAGTAGTTGACTTAGCTCACGCTGGTTTGTTGTACTAAGTTAATGAACCAAATATTTTACATGTATTAGTATTCTTATGTGCTAGTTAACTGGCCTCAAGACTTGTCATAAAACATTTTTTATGGTGTCTGCAGATTTCAGCGGTACTTGCAGGTTTTTTTTTCCTTTTGGAATTAGGAATGAAAATTATTAATATTGTGTGGAGGAGGACAAGTCCCACTGACCTTTTCTCTTTATGAATATTCAAAAGAAGGCTGGTTTACTTTATCAAAGTTATGAAGGTGTCCTGTACCTTGGAAAGGTAGGATGTTCTGGATAGTGCAGAAGCTGGCTTGAATGGAATACTGGTGCTGGGACTGGTTTGGTAATTCCAGTATTTTACCATTGTACAGAGGGGAAATAGAAAGCAGCTACTGATTATTTTGTTTTTAGAATTTTTAACCTCTAAGAAAAACATTTTTAATGTTGTCACCTTGCTTACGGAGCATGTAGAAAGAATATCACTATAGCTATTATTTATAAGAAAAATAGATCAAAATTTTATAAATGTTAGTCCTTGAAGATATTTTTTTTTAATGAGATCCCTAGTGCATTGCTATATATCAGAGGAAAATAAATCAGAAGAATATTGTGACCTACATATTTTAATATTTTACTGTAACATTGCAAGTGCTTTTAACCTCTCAGTTAAACTAGTCTGATGTATTTAAAAAAAAAGTCAATATGCATCTACTTTGGATGGAATCCCAAAGCCATTAACATTTTTAATGCTATTGTAATCTTGAATGTGCAACATAAGTATAGCTAGCATTAATTCTGCTCTACAAAACAATAAAATTCCAGTTTTACTCTACATAAGTCTTGTATGCTTTGACCTGAAGTAATTAAGTTTATACAGAATGAAGCTCATATTGTATTTCTAGCACAGAAATTAAAGGAATAATTTAGAAAGGAGCGTTAGCTCTGAAGACAAGCTGAGTGCCCTGCTGTGATCATTTTGTTCTCTTGGTACTTGGAGGGTTAAAAGGAGATGGTGGATGTGCTGTTTGAAGTGTGTTAAACTTGTAGGAAAACTGCCTTGGGCATTGCCAACCAAACTGACTAATTGAATTCTTCTTTTTTTTTTTTTTGTGCTGTAGAAAATAACAGTGAGAATACAGAAGAAACATCAAAGGGATACTTGACCATGAAATGCTAATATAAATTCTTTTCTCTGTTCCTTGGCACTCACAATCTCCTGATTTTCACTTTCTTATTCTATGGCAGGACTCTTTAAACTGTGTTCACTTAAAAAATTAATTTATCTGCAAAAGGGCCAATCCTTCAAAGAAAACATGACTCAGAGCTGAGGGGTGACAGTTACCTGTACGCAGCTCAGGCAGGGTACAGCTGCTCTGCACAGCCTCAGGCAGCCTGAGGGAAAAGCTCCTCAAAGTAGAATCCAAACAATAAGTTTCAGGAGCTGGACACGGTGTCAGTGATGGGACACAGTTGAAGATGTGAGCTGCTGGACCAGAGAAGCAGAGATCTGCCACTTAGCTGCTAATTCTCTCACCAGGAGTACCACAGCCTAGACTGAACATGTAGCTACATATTTTTTCTGTTACTAAGAACGAATACACTTTAAACAATCAGTGCCAGTATGGCATTACAAACAAGGTCTCTTAGAAGGTGAGGATCCCACTCTGCTTGGTCCGCAACATGTTTTGTGATGGCCTGTTCCTTCCCGCCCTCACGGAGCTCTGGGGCTCCCAATCCCCACCCTCACAGGGCTGTGGGGCTCCTGATTCCCGCCCTCGCAGGTCTATGGAGCTCTCAATTCCCGCCCTCGCAGGTCTATGGGGCTCCTGATTCCTGCCTTTACAGGGCTGTGGGGCTCCCAATTCCCACCCTCACTGGGCTGTGAGGCTCCTTATTCCCGCCCTCATGGGGGTCTCGATTCCCACCCTTGCAGGACTGTGGGGTTCCCGATTCCCGCTCTCACAGGATTGTGGGGCTCCTAATTCCCGCCCTCACGGGACTCTGGGGCTCCTAATTCCCATCCTTCCAGGGCTGTGAGGCTCCTGATTCCCACCCTCCCAGGTCTGCGGGGCTCCCAATTCCCACTGTTATGGAGCTCTGGGGCTCCCAATTCCTGCCCTCATGGGTCTGTGGGGCTCCTGATTCCCACCCTCATGGGGCTATGGGGCTCCCGAGTCCCACTGCTGTCCCCCCTGTTTGACAGTTGCACTGTTGCTGGTACTGAACAGGGCTTTCAGGACTGTGGAGGGAGGAACAGATCCCTGAGGTTAACCAGTCACAAGAAATGTCAGCTCTCCTAAGATGGTGAAGTAACCTTTGGTCGTGACAAAACTCAAGAGACCATTTGTCTTTACAGGTACCTCTGTAAGAGAGAGTTATCAGCATTTATTTCTTAATAGGAAATTAAAAATAATATGAATTAATTGTTTGTGGTTTGTTTCCCCACAGGATTGTACAGTGTATGAAACAGAAAATAAAATCCTTCATGTGGTAAGTAATCATAAGTATTTCTCTTTGGTATTCTCTAATCCTACACCATCCACTTAAATTATTTTAAAAAACAAGGGTACTATGGGAAAATAAAGTTCCTTACAATTTGACAGAACAGCCAATGAATTCTATCTTTTGTTCTCATAAAGAGTTTAAAAGATGACAATTGTTTTCAAGACCTGCAAGAGAGATCTCAACTTGCATGTTCTCTGAAACCAACTTAGTACAAGGTAGTTGCCTCCTACCATTTTAGTGACTACCCCAGACCTCCAGATTCATGACTGCAAAATGTCTTTTTTTTTAATGTATCACATAAGGAAATGCACAGATGCTACCCAAACAAGATTTCTTCTCCCAAGACATTATTTCTTCTTCCTAATTTCTAATCTAAATCTGCCCTCCAACAGTTGTCAGACAGCACTTCATGCCTTCAGCTCTTCAAGGATCTAAGGACAAAGAGGAATGGAAGAAACTTAGACAAATGTCTAGATTAGATTCTGGCCTTTAAGTTCAGATACTCTTCTTTTTTCCTGGTACCAGCACTGAAAACTTGTACTGACACTGAGATAGAGTTAAAGCCTCTGGTGAAAGTGGAATCTCTAAAGGATTTACAAGTTCAGATAAGCTTTTGACAAGCTCTAACCAAGTGCCTGACTTTTTTTATAAAGCCTTTTACACATATTCTGCTTCCAGCAGGGATTAAAATTTGTCATAAAACATTGATGTGCTGTTAAAATCAGAAAGCATGCAGGGACTTTTATAAAAAAACCCTTACTATTGCAAACCTGATTCTGAAAAGAACATCTAAAAGCACCTGGAATCTTCTGGGATTTGGAGTGTATATATATACACACAGACTTACATATACACATCTTTAAACCCATCATTCTAACTGCATGTGACTTCTAGAAATACATCTTTGGCAGAAAAGTTACTTTTTCCTTTTCTACCTGTTCTGAATGGAAGCCTGAGAAGAGAGAAAAGAGAAAAGTTGCCATTTTGCAGTATTTCAGAGGCTCAGCAGTGAGTGTGATGAACCTGAATGAGCCCCAGGCAGCACAGCTCAGCCTGAGTAAAATCACCTGACACTCCCTGAACTAGAGCATCCAGGCTCTGAGAATCAGCCTGGTTATCATCACAACTCTGGGTGAAGTGAGAAGAATCATGACCTTTCTCACAGCATCTTAAAGAAAAAATGGATTACTTCAAGGATACTGAATTAAAGGATAAGCTTTGTAAATTGTTCATCTCTCCTCTGGCCAATTTATTCCTAAAAAATTTAAATTAAAGAAAATAAATATGATTATGGTGCTCTGAAGTAAAATTTTATATTTGCAAGAGATAGAATCTCCAACTCTCAAACATGGTGTTTTGTTTTCTTTTTGAAAGGTATTAAGGAAGATAGAAGTAAAGACATTTATAAACTGATTATCTGTGATTGACTTTCTTCATGGGAGAGGTTCACTGAGGTGCAGGTTTCTGTGGAACAGCCCCACACTAGGGCATCATCTACTCAGATGAGGGGACTGAGGGGGCACAGTTGCCATTCATTCCCTCACTGAGTCCTGCTTCCCACTCAAGTCCTATGGGAAAAGATAAATGATGAAGCAGAGATCTTCAGGATCACTTTAAACTGCATGTCAGAATTTCCTCTTCTGGGGGTATCTGTTCAGCAAAATGTGGTTGTCAGGACTGCATCAATTCTTTAATAGAGTGTACCTCTGATAATAATTGATGTGGGTTTGAGGGACATGGTTTAGGGGTGAACTTTGTAGAGTAGGGTTGATGATTGGACTGCATCATCCCAATCCCTTGATAATTCAATGATTCTATAATTAAAAATGTCAAGCAGTAAATACAGGTTATGAATTTATAGTTATTTTACCAACCCAGCAGTGGCTACCATACTAAAACTATACTACAAATACTTGTGCTCTAGACTTTCTTTTATGCAAAAAAATCCTTCAATGTATGTTAATGTATCATCTCATGTTGGTTAAACATTAGCTTGGATTAGTTTAAATGAGATGAAGCCATAGCCAAATTTCCTTCCTGACCCTGTGCTGTTAACTCATAAATTCTGCTCCGTTGCTCCCATTTATACAGTTTCAGCTTTTGCATTATTTACAGCTGGCCAGGCCTCTCTTGTATCTGCTGAACCACTTGGACAGCAAACTGATATTTTTAATTATTATCATATTGTTTTCTTTGCTATTTTCCTCATGCTAAAATCCTGTCTAGACTTTAGTTAACTTTTTGAATCACAAGGAGTTCTTAAAGAAAAATTCGTAGATTTCATATATTTCATATGTATTTCATATATTTTTTTAATCCAGACAGTTTCTTTATCTCTAGTGGGAGAAGACAGGAACTAAAGTTTTGTTTGGGGGTTCTGGCCCCAAGCTGAAACTGCTAGAAATGTTTCTGGTGATGGTGACCTTTAGACACAGTCACACATCCCTGAGCCCAGCCAGTGCTCCAGAGCTGCTCCTGGCTTTCCAGATGAGTAACTGTACAGTGAATGGAAAGAACCTATAAATTCAGGCAGTTAATTTATTCATTCTGACAACTTCATTTGCTTAACTTATATGTATAGTGTCAAATGAGATATTAGAGATCCTCGTGCTTTTGCAAATGCCTGGAATCAAACCTCCCTTTGGGGATTTCACTAGAATTTGCTATAATTAGGGAAAATGAGACTAGAGTCCCCAAAGGAAAATGGATGCATACGGCACAACTTGGACCAGGAGACCTTTCTGAAATCCAGCTAAGTGAATGCTTTCAAATGCTTTTAGGCATCATCTTTTTGAAGGAAGCAACACGTGCAAAGTTGGGAATAAATCCTTGCACGTGGAAATTCTCCGGGAGCACCGATCAGCTCCTCTCTGCTCATTCCCTGTGCCTTTGATGGACAGGTTTCATCCACCAGTGTCACTGATACCACCTAGGCAAGGGGGCTCCTGCTCTGAAGGTGTCCATGTGGATTGGCATGGAGATTGAGAGATCCTTAGCTGGGAGGCAGGATCAAATCCTGGCACAGCTGTGGTGATCTCGAAGAGCAGGGAAAGGATGTGTTCAGAGCTGCGGAAGAATTCTGCTCCAGGAGGAGGATTCACTGAGGCCATTTTCTGCCACTGTAACTCTTAATAAAAGAAACATTTTTCTAAGCTGTATAGCACAGAATTCACTTAATTATCACTGTTGGGTGGGTTGCTCTCATTATTTTGTAGCCAAAACAGACCATTAATTTGGTGTGTAAGGAATTTATGTTTACATAGTTCACTCGACTTCCATTGTATTTATAATGATACATTATAATGACAGTTAAAATGAAGCTCATCAGTTATTATTTGTTTTATTTCAGTCCATATATTTTGAGTGGAAAGGATAGTTTAGAAATACAGATGTTTTCAACTGTTGACATTTAAGAACATTTTCTCTTCCCTTAATCTTATGTTCTCGACTTGCATATGCCTGTAGTTTTTGCAATGCTAAGAAGCAAAATTATCTGTTTATTCTCAGTTAATTTCCAGAACAATAACTTCTTTGTTATTAGTTTCAGTTTAATATGAGGAATTAAACAGACTTTTTTTTGTTTTCCTAGTGTAAAACCTTGTCTGGGATTTGTGACCACATCATTTCCCTCTCATCTGATTCTCTGGTGTCCCAGTCAGCACATCTTGAGGTAGTTCATCTCACCAGCATTATGCCCAGTGAGGGTTTGGTAAGTAGTAAAGCAGTGTAAAGTTTAACTGAGTACAGAATACAAGCCTCATTTCTGTAGAGTGCTTTATTTTTTTTTTTTACATTTATCAAGAAATCAAAATGTATTTTCGTGCATTGTCCTACTCTTTTGGTAAGCAGAGTCAGATTTCTGGAAGTGGTTTATCTGAATAAAGGGATTGTAATTTATTTTTTAAATGAAAACCTGCTTTGCCTAGAGCCTCATGTGCAACTGGCAACTATACAAGCAGCTAAAGAAAAGTTATAGTCCTTTGATAGCCATATTGCAATTTTTGGAATGTACCAAAGTAATCACAAAGTAAATACATATGCAAATAACATTAAATATCATTAATAAATGTGCTTTGAAAATTATTGGTGGGAGATATGTTTCTTGGGTTTGCACAGTTATGTGCCTCCCTAAAGATTCAGTTCAAATAAATCTTTCAGAAGCATCATCCCAGAAACAAAATAAATCCCTTCTATTTCTACACTGCTGCTCACTGAGCAGACTAGTCCAGTATGTTCTGAGCACCCCAGTAACAAACACCCGTGAGTAATGGACCACACCATTAGTATTGTCTGCAGAAATAATAGTTTAATAATTATTTGGCTACCACTTTGCTCTAGAACGTTCTTCTCAAGAGAGAGGCAGCTTTTCCCTGGGCAGTCTCTTCTACTGCCTCCAGCTGCTTTCTCAGGACATTCTGTTTGCTGATTTGGTCTTTGTCCCCCTGTCCCAACAGGACTGTTGTTCCTGGGTTGGATGAGGAAAAAAAGGTGGAAGTGGATAGAGAAGTTGGTAGCCATGAGGCTTATCTACAGAAAATTCCATAACTGAGGAATTAAAATACATTGGAATGTCATTATGCATATTGTGGCACGTTTCTTGGTCCTAATTCAGTGTGATTTACAGACTTAGTTTAAATTTCTGCTAGTTGAAATGTTTTTATTCTTTCAATACCTTCCTCTGTGTACTGACATTGACTAGCAAAGAACATCATATGCAAATCCCGTCAAGGATAATTATTTTGAGGCATGCATATTAATTTGAGAATAATGTATTTTAATAACACGAGGGGGTTTTGTATGACTGCTTAAGTTTACTTGATTCTGAGACTGATTTAGTCAACAAAAGAACATTACAACAGCAGAAAACACATTGCATTTTCATTCTGTGGCATCACAGATGCTTAGCCCAGGAGGTAATCCTGAAGACAGACACAATTGTTCCTTGCTGTGCTGCTGCATCCCAATGGCCAAATGTTTCCCTTGTGTCCCAGTTTCCCCTCTTGGTCTGATTTCTGGGGCAGTGCAGGAATATCCAGGAAATAACAAGTTGGTGTCACTTACAGCTTGTGTTGTATGTATGCTGTACATCTGCCAGTGCTTTTGGCTTGCACTGGGGCTACCACACCTTGCACACTGGTGGGCTGGCTTCCATGGAGCTGCCCTTTCTTTCCAGAATGTATTTCTGCTGGTGACCCAGGGAGGGTTCACTGCCAATGCTGAACAGAATGTGTGCCCTGCTCAGAGGTGATGGAGCATCCACCAGGGTTTGGTGTTGCTGGTGTTTTCCATTCTGTGGGAGCTCTAGGTCTGGGACAAGGGTAACCTGCTTCCAAAATGGCCTGTAGTGAGCTGAAACTCGACTGGAGTGCAGGATTAGGCAGGTTGGTTTCAGGAGCTGCTGGCTATGAACAGACTTGCTGGGTGGAAGAACCATGGTGTGGTTGGTTCCCACCCACAGTGTGCCCATAAGTGTGTGGCCAACAAAGCAGCAGTAAGGGGGCACTGCTGACAGGACAGGAGGTAAAAACTGCAATCAAAGTTGCCCATCAAGCTTTTTTTCTTTTTCTTTTTCTTTTTTTCTTTATTTTTTCCCAGCTGAAGTGAAATCACAGTGAATGACTGAGTTCTCTGTGCCTAATTGTGCAGGCTCTGTAACATGCTAGGTTGGGAAGATCCTTAGAATCAATTTTGCTGACACTGTTCTGCTTAGAAGAAAATAGGAAAAAGGACTATAAATGGGAATAAAAGAAGAATCATGTGAAAAGGGAAAGAAAACATTAATCAGAATCAAATATAGAACAGAGTAATGAATTACAAATGGCTTTCTCATGATTGTATAGCAGGTTTTTGGTTTTTTTTCACAGGATCTCTGCTCCATTCAAGAGAAAAATGAGCTCTATTCACTGAATGAAAGTATTCAGAGTTCCATTTTTATCCTTATCATTCAGTGTAGAGGTTGAGGTCTTATTTACCACACTTCAGCTAAGCTCTGCATTCCCTGCAATGACTAATTTCATCCTGAGTTGGGTTGGGTTTTTGGTTTGGTTTTGTTTTTCAGATGGCTTCTGAGTGCTTCACAGACACTAACTGATTCACCCTCACAACTCACTTGTGAAATGGATATTGTCATTTGAGTTTGGTAGGTAGGAATCTAATGCACAGAGCAATCTGTGTCAAAATCACCAGAAATCTATTTTTCAGGAGATTATCATAAGATTGTTTAGAAGACTTGTTACTTTTACAGCATAAGTTTGAATGACAGTGTTTCTTGGTTTTAAGTGGAGCTTAGGGTTTCAGAGCTGCTGAGAAAACTGGTGTCAGCCACATCCAGCAGGCACCTAGGAAATGAACAGTTCTTTACCACTGGTGGAAAATGTGATGTCAATAACTCAGATTTATATGAGTTCAGTTATCTGAAATGATGTTTAGTTGACATCACTGGGAGTCTTCATTTTCAAAAAGAATCATATGGAAAACTGCTTTTATGAAATGCCTTCTAATTTTTCCCACAAATGAGTCAGAATTCCTACAGAGAATGCATAGCCTTGCACAGGAACTGAGCTCCTTTCCAGCTCCCAGTCCATGCAGTGACTCCATGGAGTCAGAACCCCTGCAGGGCAGTGCCCATGACTTAATTGTTTAAATACATTCTGGATCATAAAGCATTTCCACAAAGGGACTGTTTATGGTTGGAATGCTATCTTCACTTCTAGCAATTTCTAACTTTCTGCCCATGCTCTTATGAGCTTTATAGTCTCCATTGGCTTTTTCCTCTCTAAAGCACCTTCTCTTTCAGTCTGCTTTATTAAAAAATACTCTTATCTCCTGCATTCCCCAGAGCACCCTCTCTGCCAGGAGTTTCCTGGCATTTTGCTGGACAGAAGAATTAGCATTGGGAAGCACACATTTCAGCTTCCCTTCCAAGTTCTGATGATTTTGTTTGCATCCTGATCTCTGCAGGCATTTGCTGGCAGCCTCCAGAAACATTCTGGGTTTTTTTCTCTCCCTTTCCATCCCTTCCCAAGCTGCATACCAGTCAAATTGCTTCCTTCTTTTCCCTGAATCTTCAGTAGCAAATAATAAAACACCCTCCATCTATCTCCTATTAAATTTTAAAGTAACTATAAATACTATAAAATGGTTTTTCTCCTGAATTGCACTACTGGGCATGGCAGTATCATTTGCCTCTGAAGTGAACTGCATGGTCAGGCTGAATAAGGTGTCCAGAAGGCAAAAGTTTGTTTCAAGCCACCAATCTGACAAAGTTGAAATAAACTCATGTACTAAAAAAGTATTAGACTCTGAGGAACACAGTCAGCTCTGACTGAAAGAGAACATGAGAGATACATAAGTTTTTATGAAATAGAATGGAATAAAATAACCTTCACTTTATGATTTCAGAATAATCCCTTCCTTTGCTTTTAGTTTTTCAACTCTAAGCATCAATTGTAGCATAACAAAGGAAAATGGATCATTTTTCTACTTACAGATGCTTTTTAGAAAGGATTTTTCTTTCTGTTTATTGAAAGGTAGGTTTCCATTCCATTGCACTGGATGGGAAAATTCCCTGTGGAAAGTGCAAAATTTTGTGGTATATGAAACTGTGGCATGAAGTTAATTTCCAGGCACTGCACATAAGTGCTTGGTACAAGGTGAGATTTTCCTCAGAAAATGTGATACTGGAAGAATTTCCCTGCCCAGAATGTATCATGGTGGAGGAGTCTGTGGATCACGTGCTGCATTTTGAATTCCCAGGATTCCTGTTCAGTGACTGGGCAAACTGGAGCAGCAGCAGCCCCTTTAATGTCTTGCTTTGATGGGCCCTGTGTAACAAATAGTTTATCTTAGTGCTGCATGGATATTTAAAGTTATTTCTGCATACCATGCAACTTTAGTCTTCTTTGCTGAGATCAGTGATTACTCTTAAGCAGGAGATTCTAAACAGCCAGGCAGCTGGGCTTTTAAAGTTTGGTTTTCTATCTTCTGCTGTCTGAAGAATGTTTCATTTCCAGAGTTCAGTAGCTCTTTTATCACTCATCCTTTCACTTCTGATTTGTTTGGGTTTTTGTTGTTTGTTTTTGTTCTCTCTTGTGTCTGAGCTTCCCCCTGCTGATAGAAACATTGCAATCAATCACACTTCAATTAAGTTATACACTACTTATATCAACCACTTTGTTAATTTTTCTGCAGAGAGAACTTTTCCTCTTCCACTTCAGAATTTAAGGGAAGCAACAATTGTGGGAATCAACAAATTTATAAGATGAGCTGTGTATCATTAGAGAAAAAAAACAAGCAGACAAGCTGGCAGATGCTCCTGTTGAGACACAGAGACCATTTTATGTAGTGCTAAATACCTGAATTTTTCATGCAGATGTGTTTTGTCATAATACAGGAAAGAAGTGGTATGAAAACATGAATCATCTGATAATAGGTCATTGCTACCTAAAAAGGAATAATGACCTACATTGGAAGTATGAGCCAGAAATGCTCATGCTAAGAGAGTTTAGTCTCACTGCAAAAGTCAGAGCTTCTCAATATTGTCTGAAATATCCACAGAATAACGTGGGAATAGTTGTTGACACTTAAAAATCTGCTGCTGTCATTATAGCCTGGTTAATTAACTAGATGAATCTGCAAGAGATTTTTCAAGGAAATTCCATTTACAGCTGGAAATACCACTTTCTGGGGAATAATCTCTTCAAAATGGGATTTTCAGTGGCTGATTCCTTCCCATATGTTTTCAAAGGTCAGATTTTAATTAAAAACCTTTAAGTCACTCTTATGAGGGGACAATGACAGTTACTTGGGAACAGTCAGTTCTTGATAAAACAGCCTGGGAAACATTTCCTTGTCCTGTAGCACCTCTTGTATGTCAGGGTAATTCTTCAGGGTCCCATATTTGAGATGTCACAAAGACCAACAGTTTCTTTCTAGCCCACTGACTGCTGAATAGTCTGAGCCATCTTCACAGTCAATGAGACCCCTCCACAGATAAGGGGTAGAGTTTGTCATTCTTCTCTTCTCCAGGATCATGGATGAGACTCAAGAAACTAGAGAGAATAAAAACCCCTTCTTGAATAAAAAAAGGAAGAGAGAAATCATTTAGATAAAGGGCTCTGGTGAAATTCTGCTTGTAAGAGCAGAAAATAAACCAGTAATAGGGCAGAAGATCGGGTAGGAAAAATGGAATGGGTTGTGATAGTGAAGGATGTGGTAGGAAAGCCCTGAAACTGGTTAGGTGAGGAGAATGGACATGTACAGGGATTTCCACCGAGAGTCTCCCATCCAGAGTCTCCAGTGCACTCCAGGGCTCAGGAGCTGCCCTGCTTCTGTGCTTTTTGGCTGGGAAACCTGCTGACAAAACATCCCTCGTGTTCAGTCTTAGCCTGATGTTGTTGCTGTTCTTTGACAGCTCTGATGGCTGAAATCTGTGAAGGAGTTTGCAAGCAGTTCATGTCAGGAGGAGAATCATTAGCTGACAGGAGTAGATCTTCTTTTCCATCAGGCCTTACAACAGAAGTTAAGAGGATCAAAAGACTGGATATGTGCATCCTCTTTAATAAATTAGTTTACAAGGTAATTACAGATTATGCCTATGTAAAAAAAGATAATTACAGAAAAATATGAGTCTCTTGGATGTGCTGAATCAATATGACTGCTTTAAGCCACGGGGAAAAAAGAAAATGCTTGTAAACAAAATATTCCTAACAGTTCCAGAGTTGTCACAACAGGATCTGCTTAGGTACTGCTGTCTGGGCTTGGGGAAAAGAGGCTTCAGCTGCAGTGTCAAATCAGGGTTTGTCTGGAACTTTGTCACCTGACAGGAACATTTTCAGAGCATCTTTCTTTTTTTTTTTTAGACTTATTAACCATAAAAAGCACTTACATTAGCGGATCCAGAATGGAACAGTGATGAATAAAAAGATGGCCAATAGTCCATTAAATTGAAAGCAAGGTGCTGCTCTTCTGCCCAATTTAGAGTCTTCAGACTTGAGCTCTCTGCAGCTACCTGAAGGGAGGTTGCAGTGAGGCCAGCGATGGCCTCTTCTCCCTGCTAGCTACAGCAGGACAAGCTGCACTGGGGCAGTTCAGGTGAGATGTTAGGCAGGATTTCTAGCCTGAAGGAGCAGATAAGCACTGAACAGGCTGCCCAGGGAACTGGTGGAGTCACCATCCCTAGAGGTGTTCAAAAAATGGCTAGATGAGGGACACTGGGACGTGTGGCTGTGGAATTGTTGTGTGGAAGGTTGGACTGATGATCTGGAGGCCTTTTCCAACCTTCACAATCCTATGACTGTGAATACTTGATGCTTTCTCAGGGTTCACAGAGTTAACATCTCTCTAAATGGCTACATTTCCCATTTTAGACAATTATATGAGAATTGATGAGTTTCACTTTTCACTGGCAGTTGGATGAAAGTGATTCTATAAAGTCTTTCATTTATATCGGTAAACAACGTTGTGTAAATATATATATAGTGAGCAATTTAAACTTTTCAGGGGGCCAGTATTGGTTGAAATACAGCTGGAGGTTGAAATCTTCCTCTGTCCAAATGCTGTTTTAAAGAGGAAAATGAGGCTGAGGGTGGGGATGAAACACACCAGTCACTAGAGCTATTATTTTCTATATGATAGATATGTGAAAAATAGATCTGTAATACAAATATATGTTATATAAATACCTGGCATTCTGAATCATAGAAAATAAAAAATGAATATAGCTTTTTTTTTCCTTTTTGAATGTGATCTTTCAATTTTTTCAGGTAACAGAGAAAAGGAGATCTCTTTCTACTGAAATGGTCAACAAGAAACAAGCTCTTTCATTATTCTTCTTTGGGAAAAGAAGGATGAAAGCTTTAACTGGGATAATTGGAGGGCTATGAGTCATTCACCAAAATAGTCTATTTTTCATATATGTTGTTTGTAAAGTTGAATAGCTAAGATGAAAGAGCAGATAGCATAATGTAGGGTGATTCTTAGTGGTTAGTCAGTTTTTATATCTCTTAGAATATGTTACAAGATTAAATTATCATTTGATTTTTTTCCAAAAATAAACGTAACAAGAGGCTAGGAACTTTATGAAGAAATGTGTCAAAAAATTCAGGGAAAAGTTTTGATCTGTGTTCCATTTTGGCCTTAAAAAAACCCAAACCAACAGACTCAGATGCGTGGGGAATGAATCTTGTCAAAGCCAGTAGGGTGTGAGGACTGTGATATTAACTTGGCTCTCAAATTGTGGCTGGAAATGTGTCACTGGAGTCTAGTCTGTGTTAAAATAACTGAGTTCTGTGCTGGATGCAGTGATGGTGTGAGACATTCTGGCTAAGAGTTCACCATGGAAATCCAGTGCAACACATCCTGACTGGATTTAAATAGCTATATATGATTTTTGATGGAGACACAACGTCCTGTTCTCCTGAGAACCTGCAGGGCTTGTCATGACCCACTGCTCTCCTTTGTGGCTTTCAGCTGGCAAAGGGAACCAGCTGAAGGTACTCCAGAAACAATAGAACAGCAAACCCTGATCACATTAAACCAGCTGAATAGAAATAATAGTGGAGGAGCCCACAGAAAATTCTTTATTCCAGCTAAGCACATTTTAGGAAGGTAATTTCAAGGCTTCTAAGATTTCATTTGGGCATCTTCATTTATAAATGAAAGAGCTTCTGAAACAGTCTCATTTAAGAGAACAAGCATGGGGACTGAAATCTGGAGTTTCCTATGCAGCAGTTAAGCATCTTTATCAGTTGTAGTCATCCTTTAAGATTAAAGTTAACATTTGGTGCTATGGAATTAGTTTTCTCAGGATGAAAAATTCCCAGCTAGAGCAGGGAAAGGTTTGGTTGTCTCCAAGTCAGAGATTTCACAGCCTTGCCAACCTGTTTCAGTGCTCTGTAATCTCAATGGTAAAATTGGAGAAAAAAAGGACATAAATAAAATATTCACTCTTCTTTGTTTTTTAAACAGAGTTCCAACATGTGTCCCTTGCTTCTCATCCTCTCACTCTGCACTTTCAAAAGGAGTTTGGCTCCATTTTCTCTAAACCATTCCAAATTAGGTAGTTGTGGAGAGTGATATGATCTTAACTTTGTGGTATTTTTCCCTTTTTTGTTTGTGTGTGTGTGTGTGTGTCTGTGTAAACACCCAGCCTGAAGATCTTCATTAGTGCTCTGAAATCAGTTTCTGTGGACAAAATGTCCCTTCTTATTGCTGGGGGGCTCTAAACTCCCATTTTTGACAGTGCAAGGTGATGCAGAATTATTGAGAGGATAATAAATCAGCAGTACAATGTCCCAATTAGATTAATTATATTTCAAGATGTGATGGATAACCACACTGCACGGAGAGATGTGGAGCTCTGACCTTACTCCCAAGAGGCAGGAGTACAAGCAAATGAGTCTCAGTGACATTTCAGGCTCTGTGTGTGTACAGCTAGATACCTGCTCAGCTTGTCTCTCCACCATGCCAGTGCCTCCTGGATGCAGAAGCCTTGATGGACTAATTACAAAGCTCCTGTTAGTTCCCCAGGCTCATTTTTCTCCATAAATAGGTGATATGAGCACTGGTTCATCTCTTGTCTGAGTTAAGCAGTGCTTTGTATTTATTGAATCAGTAACTCTCTGAAGATGGGGCATTTAACTTTAAACACTCTCCCTGTTTGTGGAGTCACTTTTGGGTATTTCTTTTATGCCACTACTAAGAAAAAGGAGGTCATGTTAAATATTTCAAATACTGAATAGCAATGAGCTTTTATGCTGATGTTCAGTGTTGAATTTGGTCCAAAAATGTTGTTGGAATAAAATAAAACGTTGAGAAAACTGTGCTCTTTATAATGGGTCTTGATAGATAATTGTTTAACTTAGATTTGCATATATTAATCGACCATGGTTCCTTCCAGTCTGTTCAGAGTTATGGTCCATAAACTGGAATAAACATACTATTCTAATTATCATGCAAACAGCATTTATTGCCTTCCTACAAATATTCATTACATTTCTTGCTTCTTTTTTTTTTTCAGGGAATGTATATCAAATCAACATATGATGGACTACATGTAATCACAGGAACAACTGAAAATGTAAGTGTCTGTATTTTTAATTACTCTTATGTCTGAAGGGTATTTTGTTGCATGAAAATCTGCTTTAAACTTTTTATTAGGACTTTTTTCTATTTTCTGTGCATATTATCTTTGTAAGAAGTTGGAACCCTTGAAGTGCACTCTCTGGCCCAAAATTGTTTTCCTTCATGTTAAGTAAATTTTTTCATGTAAGGGCATTATCATTAGTCTAAAATAACATCTGTTGTATTTCATTTTTCCTCTGTACTTTAGATAAATCTCTCAGATAGTTCAGTTTTATATTAAAAATAAGTAAGTGAATAAAGTATGTCAAGAAAACCCTAGAAATAACAGGAAAACCAAAAATCTTGGTTTATATTGACCAAAGGAGTCACAAAATTGCAGTTACTGAGAAGTGGAGGTGTCATCTGAGCAGCTCTTAATCAGTTTGCTTTATGCAGTGAGTAAATATTGTCCTACAATGTTGAATACTTTCTTGCTAAGAGTTCTTTTTCTTAAAATTGAAAGTTTGTGGGTTTTGGGTTTTTTTTTTTCCCATTCTACTTAGCAAATTAATTTTCAAAGAACGTTGGGAAAATTAGACTTTTGAAATGAGACTTGTCCTAGGATTAGAAAATTAGACAGTTAGTTGACACTTGTCCTACTCATAGAAAATTAGTACCTTCTGTGTGTCTAAGGAATTCAGTTAAATAGATTGTAAAATAATACAATTTATAATATGGGTGGATGTAAAAAATATTGGTAACGGAGAAAGATATCAAAATGTTATAGAATAATCTTTGATAAACCAGGATGTTTTCAAAGGTAGCAGTAATTCCTGACAGGACTGTCACTGAGAAGGGAGAAATGGTTGAAAGGAGCAAAGAGATTTTGATAGATGAGCAGAAGGGAACAGATGATTTGCCAACAGTAAAAAATCAGGTTAGTTGGCAACCCAAATGACTATTTTGTGAGGATATATAAAAAATTATCTTAGGAAAAATAACCATTCCTGAAAGAATTGTATTAGGAGGAGTGAAGCACCATTTGTATTTTCATCTTTTCCATCAGCTGGGGTGAAAACACAGAAGACTAAGAAGAAAGTTGAATTCTTCTTGTCATTGCAGGCCCAGAAGCCTTAGCCAGACTGAGCCCAGAGCACACACAGGCTGCAGCCCATAAATCACTGTGACTGATCACAGAAACCCTGAGCAGTGTGACAAGAATAATGAAGTAGCTTCTGAATATCCTTCTTGTTCCTCAACTTGCAATTCATAATTATAAAGTGGAGAAAAGTGAATTGGCTTCAACTGCTGCAATCTAATCCCTCTGACACACTTTATGATGAGCCCCATCCCTTCTGTTTTCCATACTGTGCTAGTCACACTGTTTCCAAGCAGCCTTGGATCTGTTGAGCAGCAGAGAGCTGGATAAATTACAAGTTTAGATTTTTCCAATCTAATATTGAAATGATGTGAAGCTGACACCCAAGGAACAGAAAACCAGCCCTGTGCAGCCAGCCAGGGTGTAAATCCTTGTTGGCACCCATCAGGGCTATGCTGGCCCGTGTGGGTAAGCTTTGTGTCTTGATGTTCTGTTCTCCCTGGTTTATGGGTATTTAGTGTTGCACCACACAGGTTTTTTTGTCAGTTTTTAGACAGTGCAAATCCATGCCAAGCCTCATGCTTGGGATGTTGTGATTTGTGAAGTCTAATACAAATGAAACCCAAAATTTGCTTTCTTGTTTAGCACATTTAGAAACTCTATATGTATCTTGGGTCCTGCCACCTATAGATGATCCAACTTGATTATGTTGCAACAAATGTTGTTCATAGATGGAATTACTCATGCTATAATTAATGCACTTTCCTACTGTAATTCTCATTTATTTTAGAAATATGATGCAGCTTGCGGGAAAATATTTCTCTATTTATAGTTGCAAATCACAGGAGGAGCTACTAAATTGCCAGCCACTAAAAGTTTCATTTTTATTTTGACTAAACTTCAGCTGTCAAAACTTTCTGATAAGTAGTTACATTTTTGTTTTGGCTCTAAGTGTAATCACTTGTGCAGATAAACCAGCTTCAAAGACCTTCCATTTCTGGCATTTCAGCAAATGGATTTTCCATTCCTTTTGAAGGGATAATTGACCTCAGAGCCAGTATTTAAATTTAAAAGATAATAATTAGCTCATCCTCATCAAAGTCAGGAAAGGGGGGGGAAAAGAAGAAGAAGCAGGCCTTTGCTTTTCCAGCTAACATCAACTGAAGAGAAACTTTATGAATGGTGGTGGTGATTTCTGTTTCCTGCTTCCCTGTTATTCCTTGTTTAAAGGAATAAAGTTTGTATTCCCATGGAACTCTAGAAATACCTTTCTGTTACATGTTTAGTCCTGTGCAAAAAAGAAGTCTGCCAAAATCCTGCAAGTTTCCACTCAAAGGAGTAATTGGCTCTGGAGCCAGCTACTTCTTAGAATCAGAACTGTCAGGGTTGGAAGGGACCCCAAAGCTGATCCAGCTACAACCCCCTGCCAGGGCAGGGACACCTCCCACTAGAGCAGGGTGCTCAGAGCCCCATCCAGCCTGGCCTGAGAAACTGCCAAGGATGGGGCTGCCCCCACCTCTCTGGGCACCCTGGGCCAGGCTCTCACCCCCTCCTGGGGAAGAAATTCTTCCTCATGGCTGATCTGAAGCCACCCAGCTCTAGTTTTGATCCATCCCCTCCAGTCCTGTCACTACCTCACAGCTTAAAAAGTCCCTCCCCAGCTTTCCTGGAGCCCCTTCAGATCCTGGAAGCCACAAGAAAGTCTCCCCAGAGCCTTCTCTTCTCCAGGCTGAACACCCTCAACTCATCCTGTCCCCATAGGAGCTGCTCCAGCTTCTGACCATCCTCTTGGTTCTTCCCCACACCATCCCAAGAACTATACAGGCAAAATCCTCTTTATTTTAGTGAGGAAGGACTGGGATGACCAGAGTTGAGATCTGGCCTCTCCTCTCTCTGTTCCATGTCTAGCAAGTAAATGCTCAACCTTGTCCAAGTCTCCTGGCTGTTCTACATCCTCACCACCAAACTGCTGATGTGATTGCTTTTTCAAGGTGATGTCTCAGGTCTTTTATTCTCTTCAGGTTATTTTCTCTGGAGTTACAAGCTGGTGTACTCTGTGTCAGTAGAACACTCTTGTAAGCTACTGCACAATGCAGGAAAGGTGCCCTGACTGCTCAGTTCTGAGTGTGACTGCTGATCTCCTGCCTGCCTGGCACATTTGTCTTACACATTCAAGGTCTGGTTTCATTGAAGCATTTCCAACTGATTTGCTGAACAGCAGTTAGCCATGTTCAAATGGCTTTTCAATGGGTTTGAATCCATTTTAATATGATCAGAAAAAGCTATATTTAGGATCAGGGAGGTTTTCTGCTCAGCTAACCCAAAATGCTATGAATGGTGTAGATGGAATACTGTGTGTGTATATGTGTGTGTACATATATATTCACATCTAAAATCTAAAGAGTTAGTCTGTCACCAGTGTTATCTATTTGTAAATTACCACTCTCTGTGTTCAAATGGTTAAGCTTTTACTCTCTGGGAAGTGCTGGAGCTGTGGTGTATTTGCATGTAATTATTATCTCTTGTCCTCAGTCTCCTGCTGACCAGTGTAAGAAAATCCATGCTGGTGATGAGGTGATCCAGGTCAACCATCAAACTGTGGTAAGTACTGTAAAAATTCTGTCTGCAGGCTTTGCCTATTCCCACTGCTCAAAAGGTAACAATTCTTTTGAGAAGGTAAATGGCCAAACTAGATGATTATTTATGTCTTCTCAAATACCAAAACCACTGCTTGTGCTTCATAAGAAAAGGCCCAAGTTGAATCAATAACCAGCCCGGAAGGATTAAGCCAAATTTACATTTTGCACAGCTGCTGTTCAACATCATACTCCTTATATAAGGAGATCTCAGAATATTTCATGGAAGTTCTTAGACTTCTCCTTATGGATATACCAGCTAGTTGAAGTTTTTCCCCTTCAGTAGAATTTTGTATTCTGTTGAATATGGGATTCAGATGAAAAATGTAGAAGTGCTGCAACAGCCATATATTCTGAATATATAGAAATAAGTAAAGCTGATGAAAGTGTTGCTACAGCTCTTCTGTGCATTCTGACATGCAGATGGGTTTGGAAGCAGCTGAGGAGTTGTGTGAAGTTAGTGGAGCTGTGTGCTGAGCTGTGCTGGGTCCCCTGTCCTCTGCACCTCCACTGCAGTGTGTGTAGGATACAGGAATCATCTGCTTCTGCAGCACTCAGAGAATTGAATCCTGACTTGAAACACACGTGACTTCACTGAAGAATTCATCTTTTTTGGATTCAATTATTGGAATTGAGCTCTCCAAGCCTCTCTGAAAGCCTCCCAGAGCCTCATCCAAGGCTGAATGAGTATCCCTCCTATTTCTGATGCCACAAGCTGCTGCCTTAGAGCAGACATTAGCTCCAGTGCTGATGAGTTCTGGAAAACAAAGCAGTCAGGATCTGTCCTAGTCTTAAATCACAGGGATTGTCCCTTTTAAGAAGAATAAAGCTGTATCTGCAGGAGGATGGAAGCAGTGTTGCAGCAACCACAGGTGAAAGGAAGCTTGTAGTTATTAGTTGTTAGGCATGAGTAGCATTGTGACAGGGATGATGGTCACTTCTTACAGTGCTTATAACTGAGCCACTCACCTTGGTCTTGCTGAACACCAAACACAGCAGCAAAATTAAGAGATCTCTCTGTCTCTCAGGTATGTGAGGCAGAAAGATGAAAGTCTGTCTGTTCAAATCTTATTATGAGAGCAAATATTTTCTCTTGAAAAGAAATATAACTTCTTCATTTACACTTCAAATGTTAATGCAACATGCAGCTCTTCTCTGTGTTAGAGAGGGTGTGTGAGTTATAGCTCCAAGCTGAAATGCACATTAGACTGGCTTTCTCCATCAAATCTAGTCTTCAAGGGACAGACCTGATGGAATCTTTGCTCCCATAGGTGAAATCCCCTCATTCAGCTACTCAGGAATTTGCTTTCTGGACAGTAACTCTCCCAGTGCATGTTATTGCAGGAGGCCCAAGGTGTTTGCTACTTGTGATCCCTTTCTGGGTAAGGGCACAGTCCCAACAGCTCAGTCAAAGGGCACAAAATACCTTTTTGTTTAAAAAAGCCCACTCTCAGTTATTCATTCTGAAGTTTCTAACAAGCTAAGAAAAGAAATTAGTGACAGTTTATTTCAGAAAATTATTTTTCTTTGGAAATGACTGGGAAAGTCTCATTCTGCCACTTGTGTGAGTCAGACCCTTGAATTGCTGGATGGCTGGAACTAAGCATTTGGGGATCCATGTGACTAGAACACTTTGGCTGTATTTTTTCACAATTATTCTGATCACCTACAGTTAGTAAACTCATTTTAGAGTTGTGTATTCACACTCTTCTTTACTTTTCTGAAACCAGTTATGTTAACAAGTATACTAAAAATATCAAGAGAATAAGACCACTTGTTTTACTTTACTTTTCAAACAACTTTTCAATGTAGTTGAGAGTTTGGGGGAAAAAAAAGTGCTCAGAAAGCACCAAAGGAAAGCAGTTTATAAATTCTGTAATGAAACAAGTGCAAGAGTTAGAAATAAAAGACTTGCTACGTGGAATCTGGTCTAACCAAGGAACACTCTGTAATGCAATTATAAAGATCAAAGGCAAAATAACAGTATTTTAAACAAGAGATTAATTAAATCAGGCAATTCACAACTGGCTGTTAAGATCATTTACTCATACCCAATTTTCTTATTTGGTTTTTTGCTTGTTAGATTTTAATAAAACAGGGTAAGAAACTTTCAAAAGAAGTTACACCTTCTAAATTACCACTCAGGCTAACTTTATTTTTATTACAGTAACAACAGCCTCTAGTTCTGTAGATTTTTACTTGTCCTTATAAAACGTTACAGAAGTGCTGAATATTTATTTATTTGCAAAACTAAAGTGCTGTATATTTCTTTATTTGCACAACTAACAATTACACCTAAGCTTCCAGGGACAGTGAATTTGCTGCTGCTTAGTTGAAATAGTAAATTTCATATTGGCTTTTTTTTTTTTAAGTGGTTTTATGTATGACATGATTCTCTAGTCAGAGAATTGGGACTGTCAGGCTGTGAAATAGAGTGAAATTAAAGCTAAAACAGCCACTAGCCAAGAAACACTTGTTTCTTTCACTTTCCCATAACAAGGGTAGCATGGAACATAGACTGGAGAGAAGAAAAACAGACATAACAAATAGCTAGGTGTAGAAATATTCAGGATGGAGACAAAGTTGGATAATTTACTGCCAAATTATCTCCATCTCAGTTTACTGAGGAGACTGAAACTTTCAATTGCAAGTCCCTAAGCAAGGGCTTGTAATGAATTGTCTGCTTTAGGAGAACATTGTATTCTGAGGAGATGCCAGAAGGCAAAAGGCACCAGTCAATACCCTGCATGATTTTGTAGGTGATTTAGAGAGGAAGGGATACCTAAAGACACGAAGGAAAATGGTCTGTGAGGGGAAATGCAGCATATATTTATGAAAACTAAACTGTGGTAATGTTCTACCTTCCATAATTTCTCAGACACCAGAAATACTGCAGCTCCAAACAAGTATTGATCCAGCTGCCTGACCATCTGTAAAATACCTGATGTGCTTCTCCAGGGAGCAGTGTTTGATAAACCAGGGAAAACAGACTTCTCAGGAAAATGAAGCCTTCCTTGTTTCAGGATTAGGATGTGAAGGTCATTGAACAGGACAGAGAGCACTGACAGGGCTTTCAGTAATTCCTGATGAAAGCTGGGGGGTACTCAGGAGCAACTGGCAAGGCTCCAGGAGTCAGAATGTAGTAATTAATCCCAAATCAACTGAGCGCCACGGAGGTGATGTGACTGAAAATGGCAAAGATGAACTTGGAATTAATCAGGTACAGGTTTCCAGAAGAAATGGAGCTTTAATGTCATTGTCTTGACATTGGTAATATCTTGTCTGAAATGCTGTGTGATGTTCGGGTCATTTACAGCCATCAGTGGTGTGAAGTTACTAATGAACATTAAAAAAAATGGAATGGGGAAAAAGAAAATGTCTCCTAAAAAGAGAATTGTTTTAAGGGTTTCCATTTGTTTAACCCAGCCAGCTAGGTCTGAGACAGAATTCCTCTTCCTTAACACAGGCTGTAAAGACCAGAAAGACCTTTTTGAGGTAAAAAACCATCTTGTAAGTAAATCTGTGGCAGAATTTAAGAGGTCTGGCCAGGATGGTGCTGGAAGAACTGAGGCAAAGGGTGATGGCAGAGTTGCTGCAGCTATGTAAGGAGTTAACAAATGGCTGTGGTAGCCTTCAAGGGCTCTTCCAGTTCTAACGCTTCATGTAACATGTTCATGTTGTCTCTAAATAGCTGTCATTTTCAACTAATATAGATTTTTATACTTGCTAAGGGTGTTCTTGGGAATGATGGATACTGTCTGTACTTCCAGTGCTAACAGGGGCTGCAGAAAGATGGGGACAATCGTTTCAGCAGGACAAGAGGTGGTGCTTTTCAAACTAAAAGGGGGAGATTTAGACAAGACAGAGGGTTTTTTTGACACTGAGGGTGGGGAGAG
Source organism: Ceyx melanurus (assembly GCA_024611195.1). Classification (NCBI taxonomy): domain Eukaryota; kingdom Metazoa; phylum Chordata; class Aves; order Coraciiformes; family Alcedinidae; genus Ceyx; species Ceyx melanurus. Next base: position 9,011 of record JANHGL010008175.1, on the reverse strand, counting down.
CCTGGCCCAGGCTGCCCAGAGAGGTGGTGGCTGCCCCATCCCTGGCACCATCCCAGGGGAGGTTGGGGGGGCTCTGAGCACCCTGCTCCAGCTGAGAAGTCCCTGTTCCCTGCAGGGGGGTGGCACTGGATGAACTTTAAAGGGTCCTTCCCACCCAAACCAGTCTGTGACTCTAAACACCTGACAGCAGCATAATGCCCTTGCATGCTGTTCATTGTCAAATTACAGACTGTGTTTTCAGGAGCCCCAGCACAATGAAATAATTTCTGTACTCACTTACTGGTGTTATTTATTGAATTAATATCCTAGTTGTATGTTTGCTGAATTGTAAATCCCAGCCTTAACAAGAGCTCATTTGAGGTGGAGGCAAAGCTGTGAAGGTAGTGCCAGGTCACAGCATCTGTGAGTCAGCAAACTGTGTTGTGAAATTCCAGCTGGGAAAGACAGGAGATGCCATGAGGATTGACTCCTTCCCACCAAAGGTGGCATTCTGTTTCCAAACAAACTGCCACGTGTTCCTTCTTCTCCTGAGTCTGCCTCTCACACAGGCTCAGTAACCCATCTTCCAGCAGCACATCTTCCTTCTTGGATCTTGCTGCTGCCTCCATTAGTTAATGAAAGCCAGGATGGGGGATAATGGGAGAGCATTTGGTTGTCCATCAATTACTGTTAGTAGCAGTCAGGATATTACTAAGAGTGAATCAGCTGCAGGTGTTAATGTCAAGCTTCCCATTCAGTGACACAAAGTAGTCTTGTGATCTTCCAGCACATTTTAGTCTAATAATAATTTCTGATTTCCATGTTCATCAAACCAATTCCCTTGATTAATTCCCTAATGAGGCAAAGTGAATTACAGACTCAAAATCCAAAAGGATGAGAGTCTGTTTCCTTATCAGAAAGCTGAGTTTATCCAACCTTCTTTACTTCTTTATTTATTTCTTCTTCTTTCATGCAAATATGGAGAGAGGTCATACTCTTGAGGTTCAAGCAAATATCCAGATGGCTTTGCTAATGTATTCCAAGAGCCTTGAGGGGAAACATCTGGCCTGGGTCATGGAAGGGTTCCTGCAGCCAGAGCAGAATTCCTTGTTTTCAGGTGGTGTGCAATACAGCGTGTGCAAAATAGTTGGAAAATATTCTCTACAATTGATTTCCAGATCAAATGCCTAACAAGGTAGTCCTTAAATTCCTGGTTAGTTCATGCTCTGTCTCTCTCCATCCCTGCTAACATTAAAGCTGGATATTGTGAGAAGGATATGAACAAATTAAGGTGTCACCCACCTTCCTTCTGGGAGATGCACCCTGTAGTTTTGTATTAGAAATATTTACATTTTTTAGAGTCCTGCTAAAGGTTTGATAAGGCAGTGAAGGATCTGAGGAGCCACCTTTCTGCTTTATTCCCAGAATTTCAGGAAGAGCAGAGAAGGGAATACTGGTGTTCTCTGCCCTCCTGCTTCCACTGAGCTGTGTCATCTGGTTTTGGACCTAACAAATACATGTGAAGCTGTAAAGAACAAAGGGAGGGAGGCTGTGAAGGTGCCAGTGGGGAACTAGGAAGCAGACTGGTGTGCTGTTGGCTGATGACACTGAGCTCTGCTGCTCTGTGGGCAGGCCCAGCTACAAAAGGATCAGGAATTCTAAATTGCTGCAACACTGGGGCTATTTCAACCATTACACCTTTTATGGGAAAGAAATGTAGTATTGCAGGAGCTACTTAATGAAACCATTCTTTCTAAAGTGGCTCTGTTTTGCAGTTCCCACTAATGATCTGACTCTCTAAGAGAAAACCAACAAATCCTTTCACATAGACAATAATACACTTTTTTTCCCCCTGAAGACCTTCCACAGATGCACAAACCAATAAAAAGCACTGATCAGAGCAATCCTAAGGGTAAACCACCAAAACCTTAAACCCCTGCCTGCCCCTTACCATTTTCATGGCATTGTTTTGCATTCTTCTAAGTTTCCTCTTTTTTTTTTTGTAGCATCTAAGTGAATGTAAATGCTAAAAATCTTAAAGGAGCAAATACTGAACAGATCTTTCCATAGCTGGAAGCTGATGGTTGCTATTCCAGACTGATTCTTGAAGAATGAATGTCAAAATCTGTCTCAAGGAATGGTTTTCAACCAAGATTTTTAATCCACTCTAATGACTTCTATTTTTTCCAGGATATTTTTAGTACTACAATTTATAATGACGTGGCCAAATTCCCAAGAGCATTTTATCATCACCCAGTAGTAACGTCCCTGACTGTTCTCTCCTAGATCTGGGTATTTAATGCTTTTGTCATTAAGGTTCTCATTGGAATAATTTATCATTCACTTAATTATTTATCACCCTTTTCTAAAAGGAGCTCATGGAATTCTAAAGATTTCAGCCTTCTAAAAATGACTTCAATCTATAAAGCTAAAAAAAAAAGTTCATTTTTAATTCTATAATTGAGTAATGAAAAAAAAAAAAGGCTCTGTCATTTTATAAACAAGGCAGAAAACATAAGGGATCATTTGGAAAGCAGGTTGACATATTTGCATTTGTTTGGCTGTGACCTGCTTGCAGTGAATACCATGTTCTGGCTTCCTGTGGCCAGCCCATTTTTAGAAGGTTTTCAATAGATCAGCAACATTACAAATAGACTAGAAGTTTAAAAAGCCATTAAAACCCCTGGTTTAGAAACACAGCACATCTTGCAGTGCTTCCCAAGCCAAATGTTCACACTTGGCATCCTGGCTTGGGCTGACTGTGCAGACAGGTTAAGGCTCTGCCCCTTTACATCTCTTCAGCACTCAGAAGCTTCTTTTCAGTGGCATCTCTTCAAGGTTGCTTTTAGGATTTTCCCTTCTTTCCTGTGGAAATCAGATATTCTCTAGGAGGAAGTCATTCTGGACTCTACCTGATACAATGCAGTGATATATGGAGAATGCTTTGATTCTGAGCACCTAGGTTTTATAGAGGTAAATATGTATTTTTTTTTAATTATTCTTTTTCTGGTTTTCATTAGCAGTGGAAATAGCAGGTTTGGTCAGAAGGGCAATGAAAATGTTATATTAAACTCTGACAGGTCAAACACACTCCAATAGCACAGTGAATGTCCTGGCATTTCATCTTTCCATGTGCTTTCCAGTTCCTGCTCTTCCCTCAGCTCTTTCTTCTTCAGAGCTCTCTTCAGGGCTGCTGCAGACTGGCCTCAGGGGGTTGTGTCTGCAAGACACAGCATTCCAGTGCCTGCCCGGGACACAGCTCTTGACACTGGCCCTTCAGACTGGTGGTTATCACATTTATGACAAGTCTTTACTGTGTCATTTCTTACTGCTGTAAAAATTTGCTGTGGCTGGAACAGAAAATGAAGAATTTCATACAGGCACTTTTTGAGCTGATGGGGGCTCAGCTTTTCTGTAAATAAATTATTTCCCAAGAAGCACTGTGGGCAGGACTGGATCCATCCTGCTTCCCTCAGCAGCACTGTGGGCAGAAAGCACCTGTCAGTGGTCAAAATAAAACCTGAGCCATTAAGTAGTGCAGAAAAAAGGATGTCATATTGCAAAGGGTTTGGGGAGAGTCTCTCCTGCACCCAGCAACTTGCCTGTGGCTAATGCAGAAATCAGATGTGCAGCATCTGGAGGAGCAGCAAACAAGTTAGGGTAGGAAAATCCTCAAGAGTCCTGCTTAGAAATGCTTGTCCATGCCTTGCTGAATACATATATATGTTTACATTTATTTTTTTATATGTATCTATAAATAGCTATGTATAAATAGGCTTTCCCAGAGCTGAAGGTGAACCACTGTCATTTGCAAGTGGTTTCTCTTGCCAGTAATTCCTTTCCAGCTCAGCTTGTGCTTGTAACTGGAATCACTTCAGCAAGACCTGTGGTCAAATTCCTGGAAATGAGACTAAGTGGAGTTGAGCCCTTGGGACCCTGGCTCAGGTCAGGTGTGAGTAGCTAAGAGTCTGCTTTAGTCTGCTTTTTTCTGCCCCCAGTGCAAGAAGGATAAACTTCAGTGTTTCTGGTGTGAGTCTGGTTTTCTGGATCAGGTCAGCAGCACCTTGACAGAAATCCAAGCTTTGGAAGTGAATGTCAGCAAATCCCCTGCAATATATTTGTCTGTCACTGCTGATTTGGCTGTTTCACAGAGGATAAGTTTTCTGAGACTAATATTCAAGAAACTACTTCAGTAATAATCCCACTCAGGAAATAAGGCAAAGCAATGCTCCTGATGATTCACTGCATAGTGCTAAGTGGTTGAATTTCTTATTTTATTCACAGTGAACAAGCCCAAGCATCAGTTACAAGCAGGAAGGGCAAAGGGACTGCTACAGGGAGCCAAATTTATTCTCATATTTAAACTAGCACAATAAACATTGCAGTAACTTGGGAGAAAGATTGGCTGATGTGTAGAAAAAAAAAAAGTGAATTTTTCTAAATTCATGATTCTCACTTTCAGTTCTGAATTTACATATCTGACTGGTTTGATCCCCTTTATTTTGTTGATTTTTTTTCCTTCAGTGCCTGTGGAAATATGGCTAGGAACTCAGCAGCACTTAAATGTGTAAGAAACTTATCATAAACATCCTTATATATTGTTGTTTATACTATTATTCAGTTTTAGAACCTCTTCATCCATTAGGGATAATAGGATAGTGTAAATATTCCTTTTCAAACTAAAAAAAAGACCCATAAAAATCGGTTTTCATGTAGAAAGAGTTCATGGTAAATTCATATTGAAATAATCAGTAAGATTAAGAAATGTCTCTAGGCAGCTTTTTGTGAGGGGCACATTTAGAATCCTTTCATGACTAGCTATATATTCTTTTTCATGGCTGTGTTTACAATTTCTAGTAGCTGGAATTAGTCAGATGTGTCCAGGGGCTGCAGAGAGAAATCAAGTCACTGCTCCTCTATCTTGTTAGGATCTTCAGGCTGCTGCATGTGTGCTACACAGGTTGCTACAGCATGGCCCCTCAGCAGTGCCTGTGTCAACTCAGCACCCAGGCTGAAGCACTTTCAGGACTTCTGGTCCTCCCCATGTGATTTCAAATGGGCAGTGATCTCACAGATTGGAAGGGAGTCAGTGGCCTTACTTAGCTTAAAAAACCCACCAGCAATCCCCCTGCAGCAGCAGCCTTTGAAGGAATCCCCCCCTCCAGTTGATTCCAGCTGCTGGTGTTTCCCAGAGCAGGCTGTGACAGAGCCTTTTGGTTAACAGAAGACTTCCTTCACATGTCAAGAGCAAGCTTGCACAATTGAATTATGGCATTTTTCCTTAGGTTGGCTGGCAGTTAAAGAACCTAGTAAATGCATTACGGGAAGATCCCCATGGAGTGATCTTAACCTTGAAAAAACGGCCTCAGAATACCCTGGTCTCTGCTCCTGCCCTTCTGAAGAATGTGAGGTGGAAGCCTCTTGCACTTCAGGTAAGAAGGCTGTTGCAGTGCTGGGCTCACGGGCAATCCTTTCTGGAGAGAAAACACTAGGGGTTTTCCAGTGGAAGGAATGGGAGCCTCTAAAAAGTCCCCAAATCCTTGGAATCACAGTGCTGAGCTGTGGGTGGCAGTACCGAATGTGTCAGGAGGATTTTTGGGGGTGAAGGTGGGAGCCACAGGAATTCCTAGAAGGAAAGAACATTCACAGGTAGTGTTACAAGGCAGCCTAAGGTTCAGCAGCTTCCTTTGCCTGGCAGAGTTGCCTCCCTGGGTCCATTATTTCACCATCTGTCAGAGCTGCTTGTTTGTAATGGAGTGTGTCAGACCATGGAAGTTTCAGGAAAAGTCTGGTTCTGTTCCACATCTCTCCTCAGGGTTTTGGTAGCAGAGCTAATAGAACTTATGCCTTGGAAACCTGTCAATACCAACTAAATCTGTTGTGAACTTCACAGCTGGCTTTTCCTACAGCAGCAACATATGTAGGAGAAGCTGCTTCACCACAACTGAACTCAAAATGTCATTTTTCAAGGGAAGGTTTTTTTCAAGCAACTGGGGATGTTTATCTTTAAGATAAGAACATCCTCTAGTGAGTTAATGCACTTTCATGATGTGGAAGCTTCACAGAGCTGTTTTGTTTAGATCACACAACACATGAATGTGTTTCTGAATGACTTCTGAAGTCATGGAAAAAAGCAAACCCTTCAAGGCTAGCCAGGCCAATTCCTTCCTGACACTTCCTGAACCTTTCATTCCTCCAAGTGCCTTAAATCCTACAGAGCTGCTCCACTTCAGGAGGTTGTGTGATCTTTGCAGCTCTGGGTGGCTGACACTTGGGTTTAGGGTCATCTTCTTCCCTTCCTCTGGCACTGCCTCTTGAGGAGAGCAGAGGGGCTTTGGGACACCCAGAGGAGATTTGGAACTCCTGAGATTTTTCTGTAATAAGGGTGCAGGAATAATGTTCATTTCTCCACTAGGATGATTATTTATCTTCTTGTGAACTTCTTAGGAAGCCTCCAACAGCAGCAAAGTGTCAATTGTATCTGCAGTGGGGTTTCCATGGAAATCCTCTCTTCATGTTAGGACATTAGAGATTCACCATTCCCACTAGTTGTGGAAGTTCTGGCAGTGTGGACTCTATCCATGGCACAGTGCTTTCCCAGACATGCCAACCTTTCTCATGGAAGCCAGAGAAGTGAAAGTGTTTCAAGGTATTTGAAGAGCTTCTGGTTTTGTGATGTGTCCTCTCCTGATGACCCACAACACACGAGCTCCTGAGGACCACAGGGTGCTTCGTCATCCTCATGAGGATATGTTTCTTCTGTAGCAGAGTGTGATGAGGGATTTAAATGGAAATAGAAATGACTCTGGAAAAGAAAAAGAACATTGCCAGTGTTTAGATTTTGTGACCAGGTGTTGAAAACTGATTGGAGATCCTCCTTAGCATCCTCAGGGCTTCTTTTAGGCAAGCAAGCTCAAATTGGAGGGCCTGGATGCATTTCAGGAGGCAGTTTTTGGTTTAGCCTGTTTCCTGCAGTTCTCACCTGGATCTAGGTTTGTTTATTATTGTCATTAATGACTTGGAACTGGTGTGAGTACATTTCAAGATGGTCCTAAAGCCTGTGTTTCCTGGACAGCTGACATAACAGCTTGGTGCTGCTGGAAAGCAGTGATCTCACTTCCCTCTCCCTGCTCTTGGCTGCACAGTGTCCTTGCCTTTGTTTGACTTTGGCCTTTTTTAGACTCTAGATCATTTGAAGTCATTAAATTGATAGCAAGGCTTCTTGGTTTATTTATTTGTGTTTTGTTTTTTTTTTTTCTGGGGTTTTCTAGCACTAATGGATTAAATTGTCTCCTGCAGAACTGAGGCTGTGAGAAATCAGCAGAATTCATTCAGCATAGACAGAAGGTTTCATCCTTACACAGAAGGAACCAGTTGCATGAATGTAGGTTATGGAATGACCAGTTAAGCAACTATGTCTAGAAAAAGATCTCAGTTCAAGTAAAACCTGAAAACAATTCAGCAACATCTTCTACTGAAAAGTTGTCATGTTTTCTGTTATTGTTCAAGGCCCTTCTAGAGCTTCTTAGTATTTTTTCCACAATAATTACATTTAAAATTATACTACATAGTCAATTAATGAATTATAAATGATAGAGAATCTGTGAATCCTTAGAAAATTAATTTCTTGGACTGATTGTAGTATTCCTTTGCTGTCTGTAGCTTCCCTTGATGCTTAATTAGCAACAGCACAGGCTGAAGTTCTGCAGCTCAGTTCTCTTTCAGGGACACAACTTGTCAGTCAGACCATTTCCTCCCTTTCTCTCTCGTTGGCAAAATGTGATATTAGAAGACTATTTTCATTTCTAAACTCTGTGATTATCTTCCCACTCAGTAGAAAATGGTTCTTCCAGGTGTATTATTTGAATGGCAGCATCAGTCAAATGAAACACAACACTTACTCTATTTCTTTCTTTTTATTTGCAGAAATTTTCTAATTAGAATAATCCTTCCTGTTACATCTACTTGATCCAGAACATTACCCTTTTTATTCTTTAGCTTGAGGTGTAGAGCCTGTCAGGTGACAGGAGTAGTAAAGATTATTTATGTCATCAGTGCCAATTGGATCATAATTCCTATGTATTAGAAAACACACGTTCTGCTCTGCAGCTTTATAAGTGTCTTTGGAATAATTCTGGCTAAGTAGCTCATTTCAGATTTTGAAAACCATATGAGTTTGGAGAGATGATGTTTTGTACACAAGAGAAATTCTGTAGCATTAGAACACTTGCTTGTAGAGCAAAAAAAGTGGAAAATAACAAGTTGGCTTAGCCCACTTCTTGTGTAGCACTCCCATTAGCTCACAATTCATGGCTCAGGTGCTGTACCCTGACAGGATTGCTCAGGTGAACTCTGAAATGTTTGACTTTCTCTCAGTGAGAAATATATTGGGCAAGGAAAGACTTGTAACACCTCAGAGAAAATGCAGCAGGTAAGAAAGTTGTGTTCTGATCTCAAATGTCTCAATGGCCTGTGTCAGAGGAGATGCTCAACAACCATTTTCATCTCAGTGCCACTCATGCTTTGCTAGTTCATTGTACTCCCTGGCTTTGAGGACAACAGTGGTTATTTACACATCAAAAAAGGGATCAGTTTCAAGTTGCCAAGAAGTGGAAATCCCCAAGCCTTGTGAAGCCTGAGCCCACCTGTGCACAGCACAGTGAGGAGCACTCAGCCTTCAGCATTCCCACTGCCAGGAGCACTGGGATTCTTCACATTTCATTTTCTCAACAGCAGCTTCTCCAGTTAGTCAGCAGCTTCACTGCCATGAATGAAGCCACCCTGACACACCCCACCCTCTGAGGGGTTAGGGAGTGCTGCACTCTTTTCCCTTGGCACAGGCACTCCTTGGAGGAGAGGGAATTCACCCAGCAGGGCGACAGGGGCTGCAGGAAAGCTGGGGAGGGACTTTTTAGGCTGTGGGGCTGTGCCAGGACTGGAGGGGATGGATCCAAACTAAAGATGTGTGGACTCAGATCAGCCATGAGGAAGAATTTCTTCCCCAGGAGGGGGTGAGAGCCTGGCCCAGGGTG